>VZUI01096693.1:0-69010 GCA_013401135.1 Cettia cetti
AAAGTAAAATAAAATAAATTCAATAGTAGAAAATACTGACAGAGTCAGAATACAACCTGACACCCTGTTAGGGTGGTAGTAGCAGTCCAGATGAGATGGTCTTGTCGAAGCAGTAATCCTGAAGAGAAGGTCTGGTAGCTCTCGTCCTCTAGGAAGAGGCCTCCTGTGCTGTCCCAAACCCTGGATTATATCCAGGTGGGAATGCTTGGCTCCTCCCCCTGGGAGGAGCATCTCACAATGGGCTGATATCATTCTGTGAGTCATGTCATGGGTCCTTGATGGCCCATTAAACAGAGATAGCTCCTGGGGGAGTTATCTATGAGTCATGGGACAAGGCATTGATAAGGGAAACACTGCCCCACCTGGTTTCAACAGCTTATGAAGATGGTGATAGAATACATAGAATACATACTTTGGGCACTTCTTACATTTTAACCTAAGACATGGCCAAAACCACCCAAGTTCCCAAGTGAACCACCTACTAGGAAAGTTGTATTTACAGCTGCCCCTTGCTAGAAGATGCAACTTCCCTCTCATTTGAAATGAAAAGAATCCAGGGACACAGAGAGGGAGTGCTGCTACCTTAGATGGGAAGACTGATGAATTTAGATAAGGGACAGACCTGAAAGACAACTTTCTGTTAGATTAAGAAACTCAACTCATACAGTAAATCATTATTCATTTCATCCCTGACTAATGGCCAGGTGCCTTAGTGTACTGAATGAGATTTTGGGCTGCATCTAGTTGAATACTTGCCCATGCCAAGTTTCTAATAACAAGCATAAGTCATCCCAAGGAAATTATTACTTGTCTCATATAAAACATAGAATCTTCCAAACCTCTTTCTCAGTTCATCCTATGCTTTTGAGTTCACATATTTGGTTAGGAAATAATGGAGGAATAGGGAGCTGTAAATACTTTCAAATATTGGGTTATTAAAAGTCATTGGAATAAAAACATATGATACATGTGATTCAGTAAAGACAAGTGAAAACCATTACTCTATACAGGAACTACCAGGTGCATGCATAATTATGAGATGCAGAATTTCCATCTAAACAGGAACACTCTCAAAAGGGATCCACAAAGTGAAAAAGTTCAGGAACTGCCCAGAGTCGACATTACCATTTTGCCATCCTGTTTCATTTCAGGCCACCTATTTGTAAAATGGAGTTTCTTTTATGAAAACCTACCACATACCTCACAGAGGTTATAGCTCAACCAACATGTCATTGTGTCTTTTTGGCTGCCAAACCTCACGAAAGAAGCTAACCAGAAAGCATCCAAAGAGAACAATAAGGAGGAAAAAAAAAAAAAAAAAAAAAAAAAAGCCCACCACAAACAAGTAAAAAGTCAAATGTAGAGAAAACAGACCCTTGAAGAAAAATGGGAAAAAGTGAAGTTCAATTTACTGAGTTAGGGGATAAAAAAATACATGGTAACAATTTCCAGATATTTAAAAGATAAATGTTCTTTGGATTCTCTGGTGAATGGAAAATCAGTAATGGTTTTAAATTAAGAAAATAGAATGTAAGGTAAACACAAGTGGTAAAAAATGTCTATAATTAGAAGGATAATTAGGAAATAGTATAGAGGAGCACTAAGGAAAGTGACCTACTTGACTGGGATACTTTTAAGAACAGAGTATGCAAAGATGTATGAGAAAGTCTCTCAGTATAACTAAATCTGTCTCAATAGAAGAATGAATAGGATGTCTCAAGGACCCTTCTAGCCATATTTGCCATGATTATATCATTTTACAGTTTAGGTTAAAACTTTCACATTTGTAATGCAATAGACACTTTGAAAATATGTAAAGTATGTAAAGTACATAGGGAAGGATCTCTCATTTTCTGTTTTTTATATATATATATATATATATACACACACACACACACTCTCCTGTTTTTGGAAAAATTAGCTGTTCTTTAGGAGAAATGTGAGAGGCAAATAAATCTTCTCTCAAAGTGAGTGGAAGGCGTGTTTGTTACTACCCAGAATCCCAGCTTCACATATCACCAGTCAGAAACTGAGCTATGCAGAGGAAGAAAACCAGGCATGTTCACTGTGGGCATTCTGTAAATTCAGAGATCTGTCTGCTGTTTGCGGAAGCTGTCATTACACAACCCAAGCCTAAAATGCCAGATGCATAAACACAGGGGGTGGCAGGAGATCTGACAGGCAGAGATGCACTCGTGGTCTAGAAACAAAAAATGAGAGGATTTTTAAACAAAATGCAGTAAAAGGGTGTAAAAGACAGTGGGGAAAGGGGGGGGAGGAAGGCTTGGATTATTAGGAAAGGAAACTACTTTCTTTTACTCACTTTTACCATATTAGAAGGCTTGGAATTTTGTAAATAATGGTTCTATCAAGAAATTATCCAACTTTCCCTTTCCCTTACAAACAAAAACAATATTCTAAAGGCCAAATACAGTCAAAACAGTTCAGTCAAAAGAAGTTAGATAACAAACATGACAATGTGCAGCTGAGTACACAAAGCTGATATTGCTGCAAAGCTCTTCATTTGTGTTGGAGGTCAGACACAAGATTTTAACAAAAAATAGGATCTCTGTATTTAGCCTCAATTCATTCAGGTTTTTAGGGGCATGAATAGTTTACCTGAATGCAAGCATACTTTCAAAATAAGGCCTATACTTAGATGTTTGTACTTGGACATCATGTAATGAGTGAAAATGGGAAATATAGAAATGGAAACATAGCTTTTGATTTCACAAAAATTCTGTTTATTTGTCAGCAGTCTGTTTTTTAAGGTCTCAGACAATGTAATAGGCCCATATCACATTTATGGCTAAATCAGGACTTAAGTAGGCTTTTTTCATTACAATCAAATTCTATTTGTGTGTGCAATTCGTTTCTGAAGGTTTAAGTCAACATATAAATCTGCAACAAATTCATTGCATTATTTTGAAATAAAAGCAAGACTGACAGCAGGGGGAAAAATGAGGTGCGGGAGGTGAACATTTGTACAGAGTAATGCACACATTACAATTTTTTTAATCTCATTTTCGAATATTTGAGTCACTTTGAACAAGTTATTTCCTTTTCTATGACCCAGCTTCTTCTCCTGTTAATCTTCTTCCAAAGATATAATTCTTTCTTGTGGCAGTTCAGCTCCTGCCAAGCAAATGAACATAAATGTTATAAACTCATCATTAAGACTACACTGAAGAAGCGACAACAACAGTAAAAATCAGCTGTAGAGAGAAGAAAATTCTATTAAAAAATAAAAATTGGATGATTGGAAGTTCTGGTAGCTCCCTTTCTCTCTAGAAAATAATTCATTTGACACATAGAGCTCATTTATTCCAATGCCATTCAGAATCACTTAGTTTAAATCAATAGGGCTACTCTCAATTTACATCAGTATTAGGAATATCAGAATTAAATTTTTATGTTTCAATTTACTTATGTATTAGTAATGATCCTTCTTGCACATATTTAGGGTAATTAGAGAAAATAAAAGGTTTTGGAGATGAAAAGTTGAGTCCTGGGTGAGAAAAAAGGGATTTCTTTTCATTTGTTTGATTCTTAAAGAAGATTTTTTTTTTTATGAGGCAGTATACCCACCTTCCTTTAAAGAAAGCTAATTACCTTCAGAAGGAAGCTGTGGTACTCCCATTATTTCCCACATTCCCTCATCATAATTCCAAAAAGACCATTTTCAAATTATCAAAAAGCAATGCACAGTGGGTAGGGGGAACTGAATCAGAAATCATTGTTTTAAAGAAAAAGCATCACCATCACAGCACACCAGTTGTATTTCAGATTACAATGATAATAACAGTCTGGACACCTTGGCAAGGCAGAGCCAATTGTATCAGCCACATAAGCAATCAAATAGTTATATAAATAAATAAATGTGGTTTTTTTTAACGCACAACATTTAAGTTTATGCACAAAAAAATAGATGTGTCACTGGCAAGATTTTTAATATGCAGAGGTTTTAAGACACTGTCCTCTGCTGATTTTTTTCAAAGCTTATTCACACAGTTATTCTGTAGAAAAGAATTAAACAAGTCTTCATTTGCATTATGCATCTTTTCTGATTACTTAGAAACTGCTTTGAATTAAACTTGGAAAGCAAATACAGTGAGACAGGAGTTTCATCAGAAGCTCAATCTCACCAGTATCTGGAGTATAGTTATGACAATAATCAATATACTGTGGAGAGGGAAAGGCCAAAACAAAATTTAGAATGGAAAAACAATGAGGAGTAGGTAGGTGAACTGTTGATTATGCCAGGTACAAGGGAGTAATGAAGAAAAAATTCTAGTGTTGCTCCTCAGGAGAAGCAAAGGAGTAGGAAATGGAGGAAGTCCAGCAGCTACTGCTGTGTTCTAATATAGTGGAAAAACTAAGAAAAGAGTTAAAAACATTTGGGTAATTTCCGAAACAATAGAGATCAGGTGTCAGACCCACCAAGTAGCAGAGAGGTAATAATGGAGAGGATTGACCTATTTATTTTGAATAAGAGTGAAGCAACTTCTGGAGAATGAAAGAGAAGGAAACTAGACAGATGCAATACAAAGGAAGGCAGGGCAAGAGGATAGGAATGGTAGCAGTGGTGAGAGGTAAAAGGAAGCCTCAGGAAGAAAAGGTGCTAGAAGAGAAAGGAGCAGGGAGATGCAGGGGCAGAATAAATAGCTGCAGCACAGCTGCAAACAAACCAAATACTGCTGCAAGAGAAATCCACTCAGCTCTTCTCCGGGAAAATGGCATGTGCTCCCCTCCACCCACACATGGAGCACAGTGAGAACAAAATGGAATGTGGGGCATCACAAGGACAATGTGCTCGTCCACAGCCAGCAAAGAGCGCACAAGAATTCCAGCAGAAAGGTGCTTTCAAAGCAAACCTAGTAATTCATACATTTAAGCTGATTTTTACTTTATTTTGCATTTCCATGGCACTCAGCCATGGAAATATTGAAATCACAGTTCAACAGTGCTCACTGTGCAACAGCAGGTGTAGGGCAAGCGGAGTCTGCAGTGGAGAGCACTGGGCTGTGCTGCAGCTCCAAACCAGAAACACTATATGTGAGCCTCAGCTCAGCAATTTAAATGCAAGTCTGACCATCACCTTTTTGATGGATAGATAATCCTTAAATTTTGCATAATCGATATGTCCATTTAATTTGATTTAAGCAACTCTAATCATAAAAGAGCATCTCTCACTGAAAACACTTGCCACTTCCACCACAATATTTTTCACTCAGAAACAGCAACGATCATTTTAGTCAGAGGTAGGGATTCTCTGCTTGTTCCAGTCTCATGCCACTACCTAACTTTTCTTATTGGACAAAATTGTTTTCATAAAGCTAATATCCTGCAGCATGTCATTCCATTCATTTCAGTGTCCTTTATCTTTTTTATTACCTATCTACCGATTTTTCTGCCAAGACCTTTTCATGATTGATCTGTTACGACTTTAATAGAAACTGTACACTTACAGAAGGCTTGAGGAGGGTCACATTTACTCCCAATGTAATTAAACTGACAGCAGTGGCTGTATCCCAAGAAAAATTTGGCTGTGTACGTTCATAATAAATTATGGAATCCAAAATTACTCAATTGTTTCCATATCTCATTTCTCTTCTAGAGAGTTAAGGTTTATATTGAGCCATGTATCTTGGTCTTGTACACATCCTTTACTATCAGGAGATAGCAACAGTAATTACATCAGTAATTACATCTGGGTTAGTTAATTGGATTTAAAATATTCTGGTCATGAATGTAGATCGGACCTGGTTTTGAATCAGAGGTAGTTTGAATTGCTGGCATAGTAGATATGCCAGAAACATTTGTTCATTAAATCACTCATCTGCATTTCATTCATTACCTATTGTTACAGAGGCAACAAAAGTCCTAAGAATCTCAAGTCATTTACAACTACAGTCTTTGCTTCCATACCTACCTTGTCGCGCATTTCACTCTTCCATTTCTTATGTACTGTGTGCTCACATCACCTCCCTTTTTACCTCCAGTACATGAGAGGTTGGTTTATGCCACAATTTCAGAACTAAGTAATAGGCTTTCCACTAACTCATGTCTTGTATTCACCTCCTCACCTTTTTATCATCTCCTGTCTTCTCTTCATAATCACTGTTATCCTTTCATTTGTGGAAACTTGCCATGACTGCCCAACTTTGAATCTAGAAACCAGTTTGCACCAGAAAATCTAAACACTGCCAATTTCTCTTCATTGTGTTATTAAATGCTGGGACTGGCCCCTGGGATTTTCCTGAGAGAAATGACTCTGTGACTAAGTTTTTTGACAAATGTGAGCTGTGAGAGGAAAAATTGGAAAGGACAAAGGGAACTCAATCCTTCATAGCAGCAAGAAAAAAACAAAGTAGTTGTAAACTCTGCCCAGTTGCTGATATTTAAGAAATCTTCTATTTATTTAAAAGGCAGATCTAGGTACAGATCTCCTAGGTCATAGGAGAAAATAGGACTAATTTTAGGCTGTACACAATTTATTATGTGGGCATCAGCTATTTAAATACTGAGGAACCTTACTAATGGAAGAACTTAACAAGGAAAACAACCTGAGATTACTGTGGGCATAGCAAACAACAGCATCTTGCTGGACGATAGTGCTACAGCATCTCATCAACCCCATATCACATTATGAAAAGGATACTTTTTGTGTCCCTAAGTTAGTCAGATGTGCACTATGTAATGGTGAGCAGTCAACATGCAGCTCTGCTCCCTTCAAACAGGCACTCCGGTGACTTTACTCCTCCAGCAAAAACAGTTGATGTGATCTTTTCATGGCCTCCAAAGGCACTGAAGGGACAACTGCATTGGGTTCACTTGGCTAGCTTTTGGTACTGGGAGTGGGAGCTAAAGAAATCAGAAGCTGTGAGAATCTTCCCTTATATCCAACAAAGCCAATGCCAGCTGGCTCCAAGAGGGACCCACTGCTGGCCAAGCCTGAGAGAATCAGCAATGGTAGTAAATGCATCTGTGATAACTTACTTAAGAAGGAAAAATAAGATATTGTGCTGAAGTATTTGCATCCAGAAGAGAGAGGTGTGAGAATATGTGAGAAAAACAACTATTCAGGCCCCAATGTCAGTGCAAAAGGAGGGGGAAAAGGTGCTCCAAGCATTGGAGTTGGGATTCCTCTGCAGCCTGTGGTGCCAACCACACTGAAGCAGGCTTTGCCCCTGCAGCCAATGGCTCATTCTGGAGCAGAGATCCACCTGCAGCTCACAGAGGAGACCCATGCCAGAGTAGGTGAATGTCTGAGAGGAGGTTGTGAACCTGTGGGAGGCTCATGCTGGAGCAGAGTCCTGCAGGGACCTGCAGACCCATGGAGACAGCAGCCCATATTAGAGCAGGTTTCCTGGTATGACTTCTGCCACTTTGGAGGAGCCACAACGAAGAAACCTGTTCCCAAAAGACTGCACCCTATGGAAAGGAATCCACATTGGAACAATTCATTAAGAACTGTAGCCTGTGAGAAGGACTCATGTTGGAGAAGTTTATGAAGGAGTGTCTCTGAAAACAATGAGAGAAGGATCCCACACTGGAGCAGGGGATGAACTCCTCTCCCTGAGCAGCAGCAGGAACAACATGTGGTGAACTGACCATAACCCCCATTCCCATCTCCCTGAACCCGGGGGAAGAGGTAGAGCCCAGGAAGTAGGGAGGGTGAAGGGAAGGTGTTTTTAAATTTTGTTTTCCTTCTCATTATCCTGCTCTGATTTTGATTGGTAATAAATTCAATTAGTTTTCCCAGGTCAAATCTTTTTTTGCCCACAACAATAATCAGTGGCTGATCTCTTTCTGCCGTTATCTCAACTCAAGGCTTTGGTTGTACTTTCTCTCCCATGTCCAGTTGCAGAGAGGAGTGATAGAGAGGCTGTGGTGGCTACCTGGCATCTAGCCAGGGTCAACTCAAATGCTGTTACCTGTAGCCTCCATGAACACCCAACAAAAAAAGTCATCTCTAAGAGTATTCTGGATTATGCCACCCTGCATTTTTAAGATGCTAAGAAAAATGATTATTTTAGTTATGAAAAATCTCCTCCAAAATGTCCTCTAGAATCTGCTGCTGGGAAAATGCAGAAAGGCAGACTATCCTTTGCAAAACCATTTGCTAAAAGGTTACAGGGAAATATGTAAAATTTCCCAGTTAAAACAGTCTCCATGAAAACAGAAGGGAGATAGGACCTTATGGTCATCATAAGGTAAATTGTTCCAGTTCTTATCAAACAACAAAACCAATAAAGTCTGCACAAAGTCCAGCTCACATATAGCAGGTCCACTCCTCAGGTAAAATGTATGGTGAATCACTGAAGGCAGACCAGAAGCTCAACTTCCTTGTATAAGCCACTTGCCAACTAATACTGAGGAACAGTGAAATATAATATATGTTTGTAAGCAATTTTCCCAAAGGGGGAAAAAAATGCCATTGAGGGAATAAATATGTACTCTGATGCAAATACTGTGCCTCGTTATTTCTTTGTCTCATTACTTGCTTTGCTCACACATGCTGAAGTACTTTAGTTTTAATATCTCCAGTCCCTTATTATTTTCCATTTCCTTCCCTTTCTCTCAATTGTACATCCACATTTAGGGTTTCAGTTCTACTTCACTCTTGATCTTCCAGCAAGTTCGGTTGGTATTTTTTTTTAAATGGGAATTTATGGGAAACAGAGATATTGCACCAGGACCCATATTCTGTTTCCACAGGTTCTGTATGCTTGCAGGTATATAGCACAGCAAAATGTTCACTTCTCCACTGCACCTGTACAACCGCAAAAGTTAATCCATCCCTTCTATCCCTTAGAAAGCAACCGTGGAGCATTGCAATCTGCAGTCTCCTCTACCACACTGGGGACCTTTCCTTCCCAGTCTGGATTAGGGAGTGATACAATGTCCCCATCTGTTTAAGGTGGTTCTGATTAATATGCTGTCAGGCCCCCTGAAACCACTCGGTTGTTATCTCTCCAATGTGAGAGGGTAGCTGATTAAGGAGCGCGTGTGCGCACTGGGGCAGGTGTGTCCTGGC
The DNA here is from genome assembly GCA_013401135.1 of Cettia cetti. NCBI lineage: Eukaryota > Metazoa > Chordata > Aves > Passeriformes > Sylviidae > Cettia > Cettia cetti. Next base: position 9,041 of record VZUI01096693.1, read on the forward strand.
GCACAAGTCGCTCCGCGCCCGCACGCGCCTGTGCCAGCACGGGATCCTCACCTACAGCCAAGCAGGGACTTAAAGGCTTCCCTGGAGCCCCCCCGAGCCACGCTCCACCGCTTGTTGCTCCTCTGGAGCCAGGCACAGCAACAGTGACACTTCTCTGTGGTAAGCTTTCGGGTTTGTCATGTCTGCACTCGCTGATGTAGAAACTACGAAAGTGACACCAGGAGCAATGACGAAAGGATAATTTAAAAATAATTAACAAGAATAATTTGCAGGGGGCCAAGGGACAAGGGCTTTTATTTCATCAGCTGGTGTAAGTGATTAAATAGGTACACAACACGGCTGTAAAAGTATGCCTTTTTATAAATTGAGAGGACGGATGATGTACAGGGAGTAATTATCAATTAGTTTCTTTATTTTGTTCTTTTGTCAGACTGACTAACTTGCAAGTAGTTTACCCCAAAACAAGCAGTTAACAAATCACCTACCCCCACTGTGAAGAGTAACTCTGGCAGTATGATGGTATCTGATGGAGAACACAGCTGCACAGATAAAAGGAAAAGAAAGCAGCAGAACAATAAACTCTCTGCACTTCAATGGCCATGGATGGGGAGTATGATGGGAGGAGGGGAGGAAGTTTACTGTATCTCCCATCAGCTACCACAGCGCTCCTCTCATCTGAAGTAATGTATTGCTCTATAAGAAAGGAGAACCAAAATAAAGAGTTCCCTCATGATATTTTATGGTTTGTTTTGGTATCTGAAACTAAGATTACATCTCTAAGAGATGCATGCTCTAAGACCTGCTTTCAGCCAGGCACATCCTCCTAGCAGCTGAATGTCTTCTCTGGGCAAAGGCAGCTTCCCTGCGGCTGGTCAAGGTTGTTGTACTCTGCATAGCACCAAAAGGTCTCCAGTTGACAGTAAATCCCACGTTAAGAGAAACAATCCCCATGATCTCTTGCTTTCCTCTGAGAAGAATCCAGCATCTTTCATTTGAACACTTTGGCTTTTGTTCCTTCTTTCTTGCAAGTCTTTGAACTCCACAGCAGTTCCTGCATGTGGATGGGACCCTGCTGTCAACCTTATCATGGACAGGACCTGAGCTTTCTGGTTTAGATTAAGAATCAAGAAGGCAGCTTTTTTTTTTTTTTTTCCCGGGGTAGTTTCAGTTCCTAAATCTACTCCTTTCTCTTCAAGGTACATTGATCTCAGGGTGGGTTTTTTTCCCTGCAGTTCCCTGTTCTTGACATTCCCTTGTATTTGTCCACTGCTAGAAAAGTGATCAAAATGATGCCAACAGCTGAATGATTCACAGGAATAAGAAATAGCATAAAACACACAACAAGCTTGAGAAGCAGCCTTCTGTTATTAAAATACCTCAAAAAGAAAGAATTGAAATCCCAGCTCAGCATCCAAGCTGCAGATTTTTGCCAGATTTCCAGGCCAGTACAGCATGAATACATTTCTGGGCAATATCCAAGCCTTTGAATACTTTTTTAGACCTTTCAAGTTCACCAAGCATTAACGACTGTATGAAAAATGCAAATTAAGTACCATATGTGAATTCAAAATCAAAGCCTTATAAAGAACAATGTGGAAATGTATATTCCAGATGCATTTCTGCTTGTGAGCTAAAAGAAAAACAGCTTTCAGGATTTTGCCAGGTTCCCCCATTGTAATTCTATCCTCTCTTTTGAATAGCTCTCTATGTAAATGATGATAGGGCAGTTAAGCATGGTGATTGTTAAATGCTTTCTACTGTTCAGTGGGGTTTTTATCAGAGGATTTCAAATTCAGCATCTTTATCTGTACTGCCTTTCAGTCAGTACTAAGTGCCTGATTCTCACCAGTCCTGACAAATATCTCTTCTGTAAGTTTGATCATCCTGCTGTCACAAGTATTATAAAATTTAAAAGTCAGGCTTCTTGCAGCAGGGAAGTGGATCTACTTATGTGCCAGACTCATATTCATTTACTGCACAGCGTCCTGTTATCTTCAGTTCAGGGAGTACAAACAAGTTACCAGGCACAGGCACCAAGGGCCAGGGTCTTGACTGCCGTAGGTTGGAGAGCCTTTCAATGAAAGCCAGGTTTCCCCAGTGCCCCTACAGCACAGCACATTCCAATGAAAAAAATTACCATAAGTACTCAAGAGTGATCACATCTCTCCTGCAGATTGCACTTGACCCAAGCAAGGTTAATTGTCGCGTTAGTCTCCATGCACATAGACTTTGCAGTAAGAACCATTTCCAAAGGAAAGCGTGATGCTCACAAGTCCTGATTTTCCACATTATCTGTGTTGTTTTCAAGATACTGAATTTCTTTTTCTATTTTTATTTCTCTGTAATCACCAAAGTCTTTTCTCCACAAAGGAAATTCTCGTACTATTTCGGCATCATATTCTATGTCCTGCTTACAAACATGCATGACTCTTCACATTAGGATTCTGCCAGAATAAATTGGAGTCCACAGATGTTAGGAAAAAGTGGGACATTGTCAAATATCAGCAAGTACTACAAAGCCATTTCCCAAAGCAATGCTCCAAAGTCATTCTTTTATTCATATGCATCTACAAAATTCCCTGAAGTGTACAGGACTTTGACAGAGGTTTGCACAGAGCTATCTCCCCTGGCACAAGGCAGTCTTGCTCTGCCTCAGAACCTGGAGCAAGCTACACTACATTTAGCTTCTTTACCTCCTTTCATCCCTTCAGACTGAAAGTCCACATCCATACTGGAAAAGTACAGCTCTTGAGCTGTTTACTCAAAACAAGTTTTTAAGATTTTCCATTTTCTCTAGCGTCTGCTTGGTAAAATATACCAAAATGTAGCTCAAAGAACCCAAAGAGCTGGCTGCTGCATTCATAGGTAATGGTGGAGTATCTATCTACAAATATCTTGTGAAACACCAGTAAATCAACTTTCAGACTCAGTGTCATCACACACTGAAGAGGGAGCTTCTAGCTACTGTAGATCTCTAAACACAGGTGGGCATTTTATAACCCATACTAAAACAAGTAATTATAGGCTTGTCCACTAAAAATGGACTGTCATACCATTTGAAAAAATTGTTCCCAAATGTTGGAATACTTTTTTTTTTTTTTTACATTTTGCTTTAGAAACTTGAAAGATTTGGTAAAATAACAACAGCAAGAAAACCAGTTCATCCTTGGACAAATTAAATGTCTAAGGGAGGAAGGGTGTCAAAACAGATGTTACAAAAAATGCTTTCTGTGGTTTTGATTCAGTCACTGAAAAATTCTCTTCATGTCTATCTTAACTCCTGAGTAAAACATCATTTATGTCCCCTACAAAAATCCCAGTGCTATCATAAGAGCTAAGTGCAAAAAAGGCACGTAAGATGAAGTTCAGCTGCTAAGAGGAAAATACAAGTTAGCTAAAAATTGCTTTAGACTGGAATCCAGATGAAGGTTTCTCATTCATTAAAGAACTGAGTCTAAAGATCAGTTTTCCCATAGGAAAACAGAGGGAAACAGCAACTTTCACATGGATTTTGCAACTTGATTGTGCATAACACAGGAATCGTCATTCTTTCTAAGTCCTTTATGAGAATGACCATTTACAATAATAATTTCAGAAGCTGTGAAAGAAAAACTCATCAAGCACTATATATGCATCTTGTAACTAGATCTCTGTGTGCACAGACAGAAAACGAAGGCAAAATCATTTGCTGTGTTGGACTGAGCACAGCTGCTCTCAGTAGAGGAATAATCCTGAAGGAAGGGAAATCAAAGTAGTCAAGTGCTATTGAATAAAAGCATTTAGAAGCAAGGCATTGATAGTATGGTAAGTGGCTTGAGCTCTGTCATGATAGGGCTTTTTGCTAGAGCAAGGACTCTCAGGTATTGTGCAAAAGTCTACTCTGCTCAAGGATCCTAGGAGATCTACAGCAAAATTAGAACTAGTAGTACAAAATTTGAAATGAAAGTTACTGTGAAAACTTTAGCTTTTACTGGTGAAACACCCAAAGGTCTCAGCTGTCCTATTGACAAGGGGCAATACATGTGAAAATGTACACTGCAGCTGTGAACCCAGAATCCAAGACAAATTTTCTTGTAAAAACAGGATCCTGGTGAGGGGTAGATGGAATGAAGTGCTGACACCTGGAGATATTTTCACTCATCTTAAAGCATGACACATTGGGCAAAGCTTTTGGCTAATGCTAACAAATGGAAATTAGTAAATCTCTCAGACTTTTATTCTGCAAGAGTTTTGTCCTCATTTTCCACTGGCTCAGTCCCTCCAGCTTCACCAGGCCACTGCTCTAGCATATTTTTCTGATATCATCTAGAGTGACTGCTTTATTTCCATACAAAATGCCAAATGAAGTTTCTGAAGTGAGAACACTTTTCCCTCCAAGGAACTGTGCTATATCTCCCATCTGTTTTCAAAGAGGCAGACAAATACTTATCAGATGATAACCTATCGTGACTATCCAGATGACACATACTTTGTTCAATAACCTAAAGTGAAACACTCTGGTTTTTATTACTTTCTAGCACATCTGTTCCTCTAACAGAATTGCTATAATGTTGAATGCTTGACAAAACTGGAAAAGCTGGATATAAAGAGAAAAAGCCACCACTGTCATGTGTTGTAAGGGTGCTCCTTATGGTTTTTTACACAAGAAGCGACCACCTCAGTGCATTTCACTTTTGTCTGGTTCTTTTAAAGAGGACAGTGACAAATTTCAATGAAATCACCTTTGTCTTCAGATCACATTGATACACAAAATCAGAATCATAGAATGGCTTGGGTTGGTAGAGACTTTAAAGATCATCTAGTTCCAAATCCTGTGCCGTGGGCACCCTGTGCTATGGACATCTCCCCCTAGACCAAGTTGCTTAAAGGCTTTCTCAACCTGGCCTTGAATATCTGTTTATTCAACTCCCCATGATACTAGGAGAATCCCTATACTGTGCTTTTTATCATCCTTAACAGTATTAGTACAAGAGAAAATATATATCTTACTCTCAGCTGGTACAAGATAAACCAAGATAAACAAGAGAGAAACCTAACACACTATTATATTTTAGATACACAGTACAGGAGACAATACCCTAGAGAATCATGTTAAAAAGACTATACAGTTAGATGTTGTCAGATATGCAGTGGCCTTTCATTGATAACACATGACATCATATAGAATAAGAAATAGAAAAACAATTTGAAACTTTCAGTTTTATTTGTACAGATAGCCTTGAGAAAATAGCCTATGGTGATATGAAAAGGACCATATTGACCCCTTTTCCCTTTTGGCAGTTGAGCTGGCAATAACTGTCTCTTTTTATTAATATTGTTTTTATCTAGAGCCGTAATGACCATCCTACATAGGTGAAATGAAAGACATTTGTTTTATGCCTAACACCTCAGTGGGAAAAAAAATTCAATGTATTGCACTAATTTGCTAAATAACTTTTTGCTGTCGAGGAGAAACAGCCCTCAAGGGCCAGACACCTCACCTGGCCTGCTCAGAAGCTAATTACAAATCACTGTGCCTGAGAGGTGGGATCTCAGAGCGTGCTGCAGTCTGCAGCCCTCTGTGCTAACCTGATCAGCAGTGATGACATCAACTACTGAGAAGTTCCTTGAGGACAACCTAAATCTTTCTTAAAACATTAATCAGAGTTTGCATAAAAAGTAACAGAAACTACGGAGCAGCACTGACAAGCCCAAGCAAGCGGACAGATACTGTGCCTGCCTGGGTAGCTCACTGTGTTGAGATCAGAACTGAGACATTATCGTCTCCAAGGCACCAGCAACAATGAATTGAACAGAGATTAAAAACCAATCCCTTTCCAGTTGCTCCTCCCTAGTGGAACAGAGAAATTTATTGGATATTTTCAAACAGAGATTCCTATCCAGGATATTTAAAGAAAAGAGGGATATTTCTCCCCCTAGCCAGGAATCTATGGTAAGAGACATCACTTTCCTATGGGACCTGAGGATATGTCTGGTGCAGTTACCATCCCGTATGACCAGAATATCCTACCTCCCTTTCTCACATAACTACCAGCAGCAGAGACACAGCTCTGTGTTTCTCTGTGCAGGTTATAAGACCCATCTAAGAAACTTAAATGTCGTTATAGGACACACAATGCTCACACGCACACCGCCAGATCAGGAAAAGAAGAAAGAAGGAAGTTTATTTGTTACTTCAGTTTATATAGATTTTGGACAATGACCATGGATTGGAGGATGAGGTTGCCACCTCTCCAACCACACTGGTCAAACTAGAAGTCCATCAAGTTTCTCCTCCCCAAGAGAGGAATGTTAACAACGATAGAATATTAGATAAACACTCTTTTGTTTACATGAAAATGCATGAGAAACTCCACTACAAATATGTAAATATCAGAAGGCTAAAATGAATAGGGCGACACTTAAAATACAATTGAACAGATTTAGAAGCCTGCTCTAAGTTTTACATTGCCATAATGATTCTGGTAATGCCAACTTGAAGATAGCTCATGTCTAGTCTGAAGGACAGCTGTCCCAATTTTACCTGGAAGAATAATCTGAAATAGCAGCAGTGAAAATTAAACCATGGTTTCACAACTTTGTCACTATCAGTGTGACTTGGACTGCTCTGCGTTTTTGTGCTTTTTCAGTGAGGCATGGCAAGTCAGTGCCTGCCCTGCAGATGGACTGGTTTATCTCAGAAGCACTGAAACTGGTGAGTTAAAGAGGAGGCTAAGAGGGGCTTATGAAACAGCAGCTCCCTAAGTCTGCTGAGTGTGATAAATGCAAGCAAAACAACTCCAAAACAGACAATTAAACACATTGAGGAATGTTCCTGCTATAATCAAATTTGTTATTCTTAAATTCTTTCTGGAAGCCCAACTCTGCTTACAAGAAAACCCTGTAAAAATTCAGTTGAGAAGTTGATGAATCTGCAGATCTTAAAGTGAATTTTATCCTTTTGCACATGAAATATCAGAAAACATTGGCTTTTCCAGCTTCATCCAGGATACAAATCCTAAGAAGAGTGATGTTTTTCTTGATTTATATATTTATATACTCAGACTTTGTCCTTTATGTTTTTCTCTCACTCCTAAATATTTTGGTTTATTTTATCTTCACTTTCAATCAAAGACCCAAATTATAAATTTTTTCTTTTCTGGCTGGATACTACGATGACATATGTAGGTCCTTTTTCATCAGAATATCTTGCAGAAATTTTTCCTTCACCCTTTTATTGCAGCAACAGCACCTCTGCATAATGAGTTATTATTAAATGACAAACACCTCCAAACAGTATTTTTGAGAACAATTTGTGCCTAATGTAACACCTCACTCATATCATATTAAAAAAAAATAGGTATGCTTTTCTCTGTCCTTCATCCATCTCAGACTTTTCTTATAAGGCAAATTCTTCCAATTACTGTGGGCATTTGAAGATAATTTCTGGTTGGGATAGAAATACTTTTCAATAATATATGCCATCTTTTACCTATAATTTACAATCTAAAATATACTAGTGGGAAACTCATCCAAGATGAATACAAACAAAAATAGATTTAAAATAGCTTTAAAGAATTTACAACTAATAACATGCCCATCTGTATAGAAAACAGTCATTGAAAGTCAAGAAATCACATGCAAGAAGGTCACAAACTTGTGGAATCTTGGAAGCCCAAAAATAATTCTTCTTCCAGAAAGCACCAGGTACCAAAATATTTGGGTTTGCAGTCTCTGCTTTGAAACCCCTTGTTTCAAACCCACAACTACTCAGTGAAACTGAAATCTTACTGTCTATTAGCCTCACAAGAGGATTAATTAATGCACAATGAATTTGAAAATGCTTTTCCATACCCACCTATTGCTAACGCTATATAGAAAAATCCACTGTGATTTTCCTCTCTTTCCACTAAAGCTCAAAAAAAATCATCACTTTCCCTAGCTAAATCAAACTCTGCACCTCACTCAGTTTCCAAAATATGCTGTAGCGAAAGGGAGGATTTATTCCAATGATCTACGACTCAAACTTTTACAAAGAAGTAACCAAAGTAAACTAAAGTCTTGTAAAAAGATTTTATTCAAGCTACCATTCCACAGAGGTTTGAAATTCAATATTATCTAAAATTTTAAAGCAACTTTATTGCTGTAGTGCATATAATGAGCATCTCCATTCTTATTGCTGCACTGGGCATTTCAGCAAGATTTGACATGGTCATGGTAGAGGAGGAAATGAAGTTATTCAGAGCTAGATGTGTGATAGAAAGAAAACCAGCAAAGCAGAAGCTGGTTAGGGTGATGGAAGGCCTAGCAGGGAAAGCTGTTTGTTAAAACTCGTAGTGGAGGTGACAGTACTGAGGGTGGCAAACGAAAAGTGTCAGTGTGCCATTCACAAGGGCTGCAGCTGTGCAACAAAGATGTCAGACAGTAGTGACTAGGAATGAAAGAGAAAATCAGGCACACATCCTGGTAAATATTAATAATAATGATACTAATGGATAAAAATTGACATGTCATGAGGAAAATTTATAAGCTATTCCACTCAGGCAGAAATATGTATGATTTTATGAATTGGCGACATAAGATTTTGATGAAATTGTGGGTGTTTGATTCCAGTTGTTTCTTATAACACTATAAAACATTGTATAAAAAAGCAAACTTTTTTTCCTGATATATATCTGTGCACACAAATATGCTGTTACAACAGCATGGAAAATTTACACCAAGCTGTTTCTCTTTGTTTTTTAATAGACTGTAATTTTTCTTTAATGGACTGTAAATTTCTGTTGTATAGATTACTTGTGTGCATGAAAAATCATCTAGGCAAAGGGCAAAAGAAGCAAATCTCAGGTGGATAGAGAAAGAAACAGGACAGCTCAATAAAATTAAGCTGCTATTACTTGGCTATTCTCATCCCCACGATAACAAGCAGTTCCTATGCTCATGCTGCTTATGGGGTGAGTAACACACAACAAAGCTAAACGGGCTGCCTGTATCTGCAGAGAAATGGCCAGAGACTGAACGTAAAGGCAGGACAGTTTTGGCTCCTTGCCGAGCTGTTAAAACCCGGACTGTCTTGCCATCAACACACACATTTCCCTGCAAAACCGCACAAACTGAACGCTCAGGGACTTTACTGATTAGCAACTTCATCTCCTCAGCCTCTCACTTGTGGCCTGAACCCTCTTAATTAAGCTTCAAGAGGAGCCAGGCGGCGGCTGCTGGGGGTCAGCGGGCATCCCCGCTCCGTGCTCTCGGGAGGGACCCGGGGCAGGTGCTGCTCTCTTTAGCGAGCCGGGAGGGTCAGGCTGTGCCGCCGCACCGCGGGGCTCGGCTCTCCGCCGCCTCTGCCTGCCCTGGGGCAGGAAAGCCCGGGGGGCACGGTGCTGGTGTGCTCTGCCGCTGGAGGGGCAGGGGGCGGAGCGAGTGCGCTCTGTGCCGGAGCTGCGCGCTCTCAGCCCGACCGGGGGGCCCCGGCAGCTCGTTCGCTCCGAGCCGTGCTTCAGCTGGTTGGGACCTGACTCTGTCCATCCACATGAGCAGGAAAAACAGGATCTTACCAAAACCGTCTCTCCGTGTGTTTACACAGCAGGGAGAGCATATGTGCCAAAATAAATACGGCTGTTACCCTTAACATTGTGAAAGGAATTACTCAAAAGAGAGATCAATAGAGAAATTTGTTATAAATGTGTGACAGGATGAATTTAAAATTGGGATGAGGATCTATAGGGAGCTAACTCAGTGAAAAACAAATATATAATGAGAAATACCAAATTATCTTTTTTATTATGTGGGAGGAAGATTTGACATTAAGGATTTTCTCTAAATATTTGTAAGCTGTGTGGTGACTAATATTAAAATACTGAAATGACAGCTAAAGTCTAATACTAGCACATCAGCTAGCAGAGGCAGTGTATGATTGCTGAGATGTTTGAGGATATTTTGAGGCTGACTGAGGTCGCAACACAGCTTTAATGAATATACTCAGCAAGACATACTGGTATTCAAAAATTGCAAGTAATCACAAAACTTATGCCCAGCCCAGTATAAAACAGGATTTGCCTTCCTTCATCTTTGAAGCTAGTCTGGTTAGGACATGGCCATGGTTTAGTTCCCAATCACTTAGCCATTTCAAATTGTACCTACTTTGCTTTTCAAATTATAGTTCTCTGCTTGGTGACCTTATATGTCGAGGATTAAGAAAAAGTGGATATAATCTCCTGTGGAAATTGCAAAAATCATCTTCCCTTTTTCTTTCTCACATTCTACATGTAAGCAATAATCACTCTCACAGCATATAACAATTTAGAACAGTATTATACAGAAACTTGATTAAAATTACACAAGTTGGGAGGAGGGGGAAGATGAGAGCAAAATGAATTTGCAACTGCCAGAGGAAAACTCATTAACCTTGGTGGCCTTGTTAGGAAGTTGTTTTTTAATGCATCCAGGCACTTCTTTTGATGTCCAGTGTATCGAGAAGCTCTGTTTCCCTGGTCACTACAACTGACCACTACCAGGAGAGAGCAAGGGCTCCCATCCAGGGCATGCTGTGAATTTTGTGTCTGAAAAACACGAGTGAGAGGAGACACAAAATAGAAGAAATGAGGAAAGAGAAGAATGGACAGAGGAAACTTGCTAGACAAACACCTCATCTCAATATGAAGTTAGGATGTGCCTGAGGCTTGCAGCCAGACAAGGGAAATTCTCAAGTCTCGAGTAATAAAGACTGCTGGGTTGTTGGTTTTTTTAATTTGAACAGCAAATCCTTATCCAAGGCTCCTCGGTGACATTCACCGTATTAACACCTCAACAAGTCAAAAAATTCTTATTCATTAAATTTTCTTCCTTAATTCTCCAAGGACTGCACTGAATAAAACTATTTCAAGTATTGATGACAGTACACAGAAAGGAAAGTGATGCCTAGGGAGGGATGGGGCAGGAAGCAGAACGTGGCACCTCGAAGATATTAAGGCTGAGCCAGAAGCTGCCCTCCAGACAGCTTGCCCAGTGCTATGAGAAACAGCACCTCCTACTACTCCCTCCAAGCCATCTTTGCAGTCTTGGCTCAGGAGTGGGTTACAAATTCAGGTGAGATGCCCAGGCCTGCGAGGTGGGTGAGGAATTGCTGCCTGAAGCAGAAAGGCAAAGCAGGAAGAAAGAGTGAAATCAATGAAGATTATACTGCAAATTGCTATCACCAGAAGCAGCAGCAGAAGCAGAAGAAGCTTCAGGAAAAGCACCAGCCATGCCTAGGCCTGTTCTCATCCTTCCTTGCTTCTCCCACTAAGGACGAGGAAAGGAAGAAGATACACATTTCTTACAAGGAAAATATCACGTGACAAAGAAGAAAAACCTACTCTGCAGAGTTTCCATTATTTTTATTTTTTCACATTTTCTCATTGGTTTCACTTGGCCAATAGGTTGGTTTGGTATGCGTTTGTTCCACCAAACCACTTCACTCATTTTGGGGTACATTGGAAAGCTCTAACTCTTCAGGGATGTTAGATCAGAACAAGGACCAGTCCTATGCACTTAGGGAAATATAAGACCATTGCCTAGTTCCTTTCTTTCATACTTTTCAAACCACAATTTCCTTTTCCTTGTCCTTTGTGCACCAAGAAAACAGCTTTCTAGAAGGTAATTTTGGTTTCTATTAAAAAAAAAAAAAAAAAAAAAAACAAACACAAAAAAAACCCACAAAAAACCCCCAGGGCAGTCTAGGTTAAATTTTTTTCTAGTTTATTTCACTTTAAGAGGCTTAGGTTTCAGCCAATGCTTACAAATTGTAAGGCTCTAAACTTTACTCTTTTTTTGAGGGAAATGAAACACATCAAAAATTCAGAAATCATGGATAAACATCTATTTTATTCATAAACCATAATGAAAATAATTAGAAAAAGTAATTGAAGATGCAATGAAGGCTGTTATGCACAAACATATAATCCCTGGCTCAAGAAAACCCTCAATGCAGAGCACAGAAAACTGGGGATAATAGTAGGGAAAATAGTTTTTCTGTTCTCATAAACTGCTCCACATTTTCTTCAGGCAAACTTTGTAGCCAGGATACCAAGCTGGGTGGATCTCTTGTCTGATCCAGTACAACCACTCTTATCTTCCTAAAACACATCAAACATCTGATAAAATCTGACAGTACCAAAACTCACATGGGCTGTAATTAGTGATTAACAAAACATTGGGTGGTACTGGCCAAGCCTGGTTTTTATTGTTATAGTATTTGCACCACAGCCAGCTTGTCCATATATGTTCCATTTACTGGCACAATTAAACATTATGAAAAGCAGCATAAAGTGGGAGGGGATGCCAATCACAGCAGCAGGGAGACCAGTCACACAGTCCCTTTGCACACGGGGGCCTGGTGGGGTAGAGGAGGCTCCAACCTTCTGTTTACTAAACTCAGGCTCTGTGTCACATCACACGGGGTCACCGCTCCACTGGGGGGCCGTGCGTACACACAGCCTTGCTGTCACACACCAGCTGAAACTTCAGTTTGCTTAGTGTTCTGCTGCCTTCTGTAAATAAATGCCATATAACCTGTCCGTCTCAAGATTCCAACTTACTTGTCATAAAACAGACATCCTGCACGCTCCATTTGCAGAATTGCATCTTCAGTTTTGGTAATGAAGCAGGTGCTGAATTCACATCTGCTTCTGGAAGGCTAGCCAAACTCTAAAGGAATTGCAGTAGGTATTAAAAAGTTCAGAAGCTCAAAATAAGTGCAAAAAAAAAAAGGTATATGGAAAAGATGCTTTCAAGCCTTCATAGAAAATTTGAAAATATAATTTTAAAAGAAAAAAGAAAAGGAAAGGACATATATATAAGGAATATGCAAAGAGTAGACAAAGGAATTTTGTCTTTACTGGACTGTCACTGAAGTCCTTTGGCCAGTGCAAACAAAGTGATCCATGATCTCCCACATCTCACAAGAAATGTGAGGAAAAAACTTGTCAAAACTTAGAGTTCTTTCTAAGCACTGGTACAGCTAAGCACCAGCTTTGGCGTTATATTCAGGTTTAATGGAAAATTAGAAATGAGTAGATTCTCTTTTTGATCCCATGCCTCCATTTCTGTCATGTACATCCATTCCACTAGGACATCTGCTTCCATCTGAAGATTATGTGTTATACTGGGTCATGTTCTGTCTTGGTACAGAACACCAAGGTGTTCAGATCACATGCCATGGGTCTACAGGGGAGCAGTACTAAGACGAGGGTGAAATATCTTAAAAAATATATGCTATAAATGTGTTAAATAACAGCCAAGGGCAAATTTCATCCTAAGAGCTCTTATGTTACATTATACTGTTATGCATGCTGCCTGGTTTCAGTGTATAGTCTATGCTCAGCCTTGTGTTGACCTCAAAGGCTTTCTTGGCAATGTGAGCAAAAATCCATATCCAATACTCACTTTTCTGCCCCCATGCCTCATGAGCTTGCCCTGAATGCATCATGTTGATGCCTTAAGTTTTACCTTCCATGTTTTTCAGACTCTGTGCTGCCTAGGTGTGCAGTTCTGAGCCTCATATTAAATGTTAGTAAGCTCTCTTCACAGAGTAGGTAGACAAAACAAATCCTTTTCCTGCTGAGGACCAAGAACAGCTGTTACAAGTTTTCAGGCCCAAAAGCATAAACAACAGTGGACTGAAGAGAGATAACAAGAAGGACAGGACTTCATAATCTGAAGCAGTAAATGGAAAATTAAACCCCAATAGGAAAATGGACCAAAACTTACAAAAGTGTGAGACCTCTTGACTGGTCTTCCATTTTGTGACCATTTTAAGGCCATCTTGGGTGTAGCCCTGGCCAGGCTCTTGTACGGTGCAATGTGTATCCTTAAAAGCCTTTTAATAAATACCTACTTTATTCTCTTAGTTCTGTGTAGTCTCTGTTCCAGGTCAGCCTTCCCAAGGTGCCAATGAAAGCCCCTGTAGACAAATATTTTTGCCTCATAGGTGCACACAAACTTTAGATATTCCCAAAAATATATAATTATATGCACGTATGTGTAGCCACATAGGTGTGCATGCATCAGTTAATGAATGACATCAATATTCTAGTACACTTCTACTTCTAACAAGTTGATGCTCTGATATTTTTATCCTTGTGACTGTCCTGACATTCTTGACGGCAGCAGCAGAGTCACTTTGACACTGCACTCATACTTGCCAACATCCTAATGTCCCTGCCCTCCACCTCTGGCAGATACTATGTTCCCAGTTTAGCCCCCATACATTCAAACTAGGCTCAGCAATAGAGATGCACAGATAATTCTGTCCACCTCTTTTTCTCTTTTCACATTAGCAACATCCATGCTTTCAATGGCAGAGTGAAGAAATACAATTAAATCCAGACAAACAGTTTAGGCTGATTTAATCCCAGCTGCTCCTGATTGCTGAAGCTAGGCAGACCCTGGCCTGTCTCATGCCCCTGGAGAGCCAAGTTAGAGCAATTCACTTTTTGATTAGAATATTAATTCCCCTTGACTTTACTGTTTTTAAGTCACCCAGTAGACATTGATCCTTTCTGAATACAGTGCCTATTCTTCTGCACATCTGGGCTGCACAGTGAGGTCATGCCAGCATTCATCATCCAGCTGCCAAGACAGACTTACCTCTCACACATCTTCAACTTATTCCTGGCTGGAGCCCTACCCAGATTTACTACAATTCCTGAAATCATGAATACAGTTTGATGACTTCTCTAAGATACTTTAATGTCTCCAGGACTGTTTATCCTCTCTAATGAGTTATACTGAGAGAGCAGGCTCTTGTCCTTCGGAAGGTGCCGCAAGGTACAGCCAGGAGAAGGGCAGCTTTGAAGTTAGAGCTCCTCAAATGAGAGATCAAACCATATCAGAAAGCTAATGATCTCAGGAAAGAGACCTGACAGGCCATTTAAAAATGTCAATAAAATGTCCAGAGAAACAAATATTTTTTTTTTATTTCATTAATCTTGGCCCAAATTTTTTTTGAGATAGCACAATTCAGAATGGCAAGCACTTAATCCATATGACAGCATAATAAGAAAATTGGCACTCAGGCTTAGAAAATGAGCCTTTTCCATTTTCTGACATTCATTTATCCAGGGGAAATCATGCAACATCTGAAATTATATAGGCCTTATCTTGAAAAAAGTTATTGAATCATAGAAACTGTCAATACAGTTTTAACCTTTGAAGAAACACTTTCTTTTCAAAAATGAGTCACATCGCCTTTTACAAGGATAATTTTTGAAGTGACCCATGAGCATATTCCAGAGAGTTCTTTCTTATTACACTATCTAATATCCTCTAAAATTATCTGACTTTTCTGTTCACTCAAATAGTTGGCTCAAAGAACAGCACAAGTGCTATGACAGCAGAACAATTAGTGATACAATGTGCAAGTTATCACCTACTTTTAACAGATCAAAACCTGACAAACTATTCCTATCTGTTAGGATGACAGCAGGTAAATTCTTTGAACAAATTTAGCATTTACATACTTCATTTTGCCTTCTTGCATTACATACTATTTCTAAACTTTTTTAAAAATTAAATTACCTAAACAAGAAAGAAATGCCGAGACATTGCAGATATGTATCCTTGGTTTACTTTTGCTCAGTTTTGGCCTCTTATTTCTATCTAAACTTCTCTGTTTTATGTTGTCCTTATGAGATATCAGTGTAGCTGCAGCTACTTAGACAGTAATCTTTCATACAGATTTGAGCAAACAAAAAGTAATCCAAACCAGTGAACACTGCTTATACACTATAAAAATCAGTATAAGGTGCCTCACAACACTAGAGCAAATTTATTTACTCATCGTGAACATGGCACATGATGAAGAAATCCCAGTTTTTTCCACAAACCATTTGCAATTGGTTGTGATTATTGTAGATCTATTGCTCAGTTTTCTTGACAAATTCAAATACAGACTTCAACCTACTCAGCCTAAAAACTATTTATAATTAGTTATTTTTCATTTAAAATTGTTACTAGTAGCATATATTACACATCATTTATGCTCTGGAAGAAAGAGCAATGTAGGGCATGCAAATAGTTATCAGTCTGTTGATGGAAGCATTCTCAAGATCTTTTTATTAATACCACAGAAATACAGAGGGGTCCCTAAAATTTTCACAGCCTTTATTAAAATGAAAAATAATACAAAGCTATTCTTTATGACTGTGAAGAAAAAATGAAAAGGGCATATTTTAATACATCAAAAGATAGCTATCAACATACAGCTCAGAGTTTATGAGGAAAACATTTGAATCAAGTGGATGCAGCTCATTAAGCCATAAAAACCAATACTATAAAATGAGGTGGATCATTTGGAAGGACAACATCAATGTGAACAGAATAATTTCCAAAGGCATTTGCATGACGTAGAAGTCGCCCTGGTAAACTAAAGGGTTTAGCCGACAATCACAGCTACAATTCTACAACACAAACAATCCACACTAGCTGTGAAATGGACCTAGCACTGCTATGGCAGTGAACTAACTGCTCATGAGCTGTAGGCACCACAAGGCACCTGCTGTGCTTAATGAGGCAGCCAGTTTATATCCCTTCATGTTTCTCCACACTTGGGGATACCAGCTCATTCCATCACGCCATTCCAGCTGCAGGGGTCAATATACCTGCCTACATTTTTATAGGCTTTATACCAGTGAAATTTCTTTCCCTCCGTTTTTGGGTTTTTTTGGTTTTTTTTTTTTTTTTTTTCCTCTATAACAGAAGTCAAAACAAAAAGACAAAACCCTTTCTCAGGAAATTATTGAGCAATGGCCAAGAAGTTTCTTGTTCTACACTCTTTCACAGGCAGATTCAACATCATGCTGAATAATGGAAAGAAGACATTTAGCAGCTATTCACCTGTCATCATATTAGCTCTTCAAGAAGTCTGTCCCTCTTCCATCTCCTTAAATACAGATCATCTTGTGCAGATATCAAAACCAAGATCAAAAAATACACAAGCACATCTTAAGTGCTTGTAGGCACAAGGTCAAGGTTAAACAGGAAGCTCTCCTTCAAAGTTATGACTGACTTGTCGATTCAAGAAATGGAACAAGTGTTGAGGGTCTGATTGTCCTCTGCGACTTCCACAAATATTAAATACTGCTGCTATTTTCTTCTTCACCAACTGCAAAGGTGAGTGGGGTACAAGAATCTTCAGATTTTGAGTACCATAAGTTTTGTGAGACATATTTCTCAACTACAGCAAGTACCAATTCAGCTATTCCCTTGATTCACTCACACCTACAGGATAAATCAGTATCCGAAAGCCACACCATGCAAGTAGGCAGAAAGGACATTTTTAAGTAATTTCAGATAAAGGCTCATGGCGCTAAGGACTCTTTAGAAGAGGTGGATTTTGGGGCTTCTTGAGTAAAAGACAAAATAAAGTACAATGGTTCATGAAATAATCTCACCACCAGTTTATCTTAAATATAGACCTTGAACTACCAATTGCTACTGAACTAAGCATGAGCCACAAGCTATTGATGAATCAATTAAGACACAACTGATTGAGTGCTTTAAACATTTTAAAGTGTATCTGTACAGATTAGGTCATGTTTCAGCTCTGCACCTTACACAAATGTGTTCAAAGCATTCAGCCAGCGAGTCCTAGGATATTGGAGAGTGTTTAAGGAAACAAAGGATTCACTGAAAGATAATTGCTGACCACCAAAGTGGCTGATGCTCTGCTTGTCTATCCTCATGCCTTCCTATTCTGCTTTCCTTAGGATTGTTAATTCCCTCCATTCTGTGGCTCTCTTTCTCCTTTTGCCTCTGGATTTAATTCTGTCCACCTCTTTTTCTCCAGCCTTCCCTCCTCACCATGAATCCTTTTCTTCAGCTCTCTGCCCAACTCCAATTATTTTGATCCTCGTGTAAAACCGGGTCAGCCCTGCTGTCCATGTCCACCAGGGCTTGGCATACATTTTGCAATTGCTGGCTACTCAGCACATGTGCAGCCAGCCACCACAGTGGGTCCTGTGTCCTGGAAGAGCTGAGATGCTGCCAAGCCAGAGAAAATTGACTCCTTGCTGACTATTGACTTGTAAGGCACCACAAGCTCCCTGATCCACAACACCACTGAGCTCAAAAGCAGCACAGCTGAGTCTGAGAAACATTGATCTCACCTCCAGCTGTGGCCAATACCAAATGCTTCTGAGAGACAAAACACCTTCTATGGGTAAATGCACCAGAATTTGCTGTGATCAGATGGACAAAAACTACAGCTAACAGCAGGTTATGTGACTCTTCTAAAAATAAGGTCTAAAAATTCACACTGCTTTGAAATATAATTCAGCAATATCAGGTTTGGAAAGAGCTCCATCCACGCGGAGGAAATATAAGAGAAAAGCTTCACAACAGTGTTATTCATAGATATTTGTGAAGAAAAGGATTTTGTTCATTTCATTGAGTGGTGACTTTCAGCAGTGAATCCCACCTGGATTTTCATTTGAGCTACACATTTATCTTCCCTGTAGCATCAATTACTGGGTATGCTCTTACCATCCTTTTCCAACAACATGGTTTGATTCCTTTCTAAACTATAAGAGAAGAACATCTCTTACTTGGTTTAGTGGTCTAAGATACGAAAAGAAAAAACAATCTTCTCTCATCAGGCTTATCTCCTGCTTCCTATCATTCCCTTATCTTCTAAAATTCCTGTTTATAAAAGGAAGACAAACACAGTACGACCAATAATGAAAGGTAACATGTTGCTATCACTTGCATTCTCTGCACACAAAGCCATCTTTTTCACAATGCTTTTTTTTTTTTTTGCCCACTTCTTTGTCCTTAGAGGCATCCAGGACAAACAACTGATTACAGTTTGTCATGTTGAAAATTAGTATTTTCATTTCCATTGGTCTTCTTTAATTTGTGATCTGTGATGGCACTTTAGGTGAGAGCTTTTTAAG
Organism: Cettia cetti; assembly: GCA_013401135.1. Lineage (NCBI taxonomy): Eukaryota > Metazoa > Chordata > Aves > Passeriformes > Sylviidae > Cettia > Cettia cetti. The sequence continues at coordinate 27,952 of VZUI01096693.1, forward strand.
AATTTTATGAGACACTCTGTCAAAAGCCTTTGAAAGTCCAAATAAATCCTCCATATTCACCTCCAAGGTTGAAGAGGAGTTCAATCTCCCTGGCATTTTAAAAAATAAAGGCACTTCTTTATGAATTTAATTTTCATAAGAAAATTTCTGGTAATGCTTCAAATAATTTATTAAAAAACACAAAAAAGAAAAGTTGTGTTTTCAAGTCCATTCCAAGACATGAAATTACCAAGGATAACTGGAGTGATACCAGGATGAACTTATATCAGTAGAGTACTACACTTTTACATTTTTTGTTGTTAGTATTTCTAACATGGATTTGACTCTTCACACACCATCACTGTCAGGGAAATATTTGTTGCATCTTCATCTAAATAATAGAAGACAACATTCCTCTTTTTCTCCAGAAAAAGTTATTTTCTGTACAGAACACCAATTATCAGTTCTTCCAGGTGACACAGATCAGATAAAGGAAGAATTAGTAGTTTAGGCATAGCTGAGCTCTTGTATCACCAGTGGCACTCTCTATTATTGCTTTTGGTCTCAGCTTTCAACAATATTGTAGATTTTACAGCAAAGTTCTTCTTTTCCTATCTCACGCTCATGGTCCCTTATTAAATGTTAAAATGAACAGATGAGTATCTTCTGTTAGAGGCTCTGTATTTCAGCCTTATTTCTTTAGATGAAACAACAGAGACTGATGAAATTCAGTGTGCTTTTATCTTGGCCTCTCAAACTTTTCCAGAAAGACACTCCATAGATCTGTAAGAGCTGAGTTTTGGGTTCTCCCCTTATTTAGGCTACCGTCACTGAGACAAATGTACAAACGAGTCATGAAAATTCATTAAAGGAAATTATTAGACAAATGGAAAAGAAAAATCATCTCTTAAGAAGAAATCCCTTACCAACAACATGATCATTTAAACTTTGGCAGACTCTCTGAGATGTATTTGCAACCAGAAGGAAAAATGGAACCAAATAAAAAATTAATTAGTCTCTGTTGCTGGCAGAAAACAGGGAAATTAAATTGCAGGGTGTGTTAGCACTTAAAATCAAGTCACCCTGATAAAACAATTCCTGTCTTTTTGTGATTAGTACAGTCATCATAGTGACAAGCACTTTTGGCAAAAACTTTCCAAATTCTACACTCACGTTTTAGTCCCTGCTTTCAGCAGATATAGGTCTGCATGTACTTTCATATCCAAAATCTAGCTAAAACACCTAAAAGTTTTGAAATCAAGTAACAAAATCTCCCAGGCTTAATTAGCTTGCTTGTACTTGGACTATTAGAAGAAAATCCAAAATTAATGTTAAACAGTATCAGTAATCTGGTGGATTTATCGGCAGTTGAACTGTCAGTGATTTAGTTTTCCCTTTAAATACAATGCCACCTCTCAAGCATTGCAATGGTTGTGTTTCTTACCATTACTGATAGAAAAACAACCATTTTTTATCTCTCTACCTGATGTACACTTTCCCTTGGATGTCTCATAATCTTCTATGAGCAGACAAAACAGAAAACTCAGTGCTCTCCATATTATCTGACACTGTTAAAAATTCAACACAACACTCCCTGTCACTCCTGCTGATGCTGCTGCAGGCTGCATCACTGGGTCTTCACATCTACCAGACATGCACTGAGTAACACACTGACAGCAGACTTGTGAGCCCTTCACTCCTTTGGGAAAGATCTGTGTATGTGTTGTGCAATATCTGTCCAACCAAGTGAAAATATCATATTTCAAAGGAAGTTTTCTTACCCATCTTTCCAGCTGAGGTGGTAGAGCCTTCATTGCTGGAAACATTCAAGGTCAGCTTGAAGTAGGCTCTGAACAACCTGAAGTAGATGTCCCTCCTCATTGCAGTGGGCTTGGACTAGACGACTTCTAAGGGTCTTTTCCAATTGAAGCTCTTCTATGATTCTAATTACAGCACACAGGAATTTATATCTTAAATCTTCCACCAAGTCTCATGTTTCAGTAAATCAAACAGATATTTCCATTAGATGCCTGACTCTTACATTTTGTCATGGTTCCTCATTTTCCTGTTCTAGGAGCAGATCATGCTCCTAGATGCTCTAGAAGACTCTGAACTTCCTGCTCAGAAACAACTTCAACACTGAATTCCCTAATCAATATGTGTACATATACATCCTTTTTTAATCTAAATCATTGCTCAGAATCCATCTTCACTGTCTTGCCTAGAAAAAGAAGTCATATAGTTAATGAAGCACAAATAGGCCATCCACCAACTTGTAAAAACATTTAAACTGTAAATGTGTGTCATCTCAAAACAGATTTATTTTCTTTTCTCCTCTGTCTCTCTTTTCAGGTCACATCTTTCCTTAAATTGTGCATGTTTATACAGCACTTAGCACAGTGGGGCTCCCAATCTTGGCTGGGGCCTCTGGGAAACAAACATTACAAGCATTAAGTAAAAATGCTACACATGCTTTATGCTGATGCAAATAATAATTTCTTTAGAAGGGGAAATTTCATACCATGACAAATGTGATCAGCTAAAACTGTGGTCTCATTGCATATATACATTGTAGTATTCACTGCGTTCTTAAAGGTTATGTTCATTAAATAAAGTACTAAACTCCAAGTATTGGACCATATCTGTAGGCACACAAATACGTGAGCATAAATCACACATGTTATTACTCCTGTCTTCCTAATGTTTGTTTTCCTTGCAAGCAATCCTTACAACTATCAAAGAAAGCTACATGAATCCGAAGAGGCATGAACTACATGGCTGGGAAGAGAAGGCACGTAGCTCAAGGCAGTTTCCTTATTAATACATAATTGCTGACACAAAGAGGTTCAAAAGCTCTTGCGATACAACAAATCCTTTGGAGGACTGAGACTCAGGGGGAGTCTCTCCGCAAGCACTCCACCACCCCCCATGCCTATTTGCTGTGCTCACATCCCTATTGAGCCCTGGTTCTGGAGGGACATGTCTCCTGGGGACAGGGCACCACTGCCCAGGGCCAGCCTCCTGCGCTTGGCTGTCCCTGTCACACATAATCACTGCCTTATTCCTTAGGGCATAGCTGTGCACGTGTATGCCTTGTCCAAGATTGGTCTATGCACCATCACTGGTAAAGTGTGAAGCAACAGAGGGAGCAGGGTCTGCATTTACTCCTCTCACCTCTCTCAGACACCGTGGCACTGGGATGCTCCCTGTGCTTGTTCTCACTCTTGCATCATGGACTTTGCAAACAAATGGCTACACAAATCCAGACATGTTGTTCTTCATTTTGCACTCAAATAGCAAAGACAGGAATATCTAAGAGCACCTCAACCCTTGGGGAACTCTCTCATGACCATCTCACACCCACTGCTCATGGCATGCTCCTGAGAGATGTCTTTGAACACTGCCAGGCTGAGGAAGGAGTTGACCTGCCATCTTCCTCTTCCAGCAATAGAAGATTTTATGTAGAATAGCACACTCTCTCTCTTCTTAGCTGCTGCCTTTTTAAATGAAATATCCACACCTCCTGCAGTTCCTCCTGCATTTGCTCTCATCACTGACTAGTCCATGGGCACACAGATGAGCTAAGAACAATTAGCAACCCTGCCAAGCCCATCTGAACAGCACAGACCATACATTCACTGTGTTCATGAATACTGAAATGCTTACATATGAGATTGTCACAGCAGAGGAAGTTTCAATTATGTGCATGTCTTTTAGCCCTCTCCAATTCTCAGGTGACACCATCTACCACTGATTAGTGCATGTGTATAGTGGATAGATAATGGAAAACAAAACCATGAGAAAGTTTATTACCTAAAACCTAATTGAATATTTCAGATTTTCTTTTTCCTCTAAGTAACTGCTAAAGTAGCTTTGTTTTGTTTTATTTCATTCAAAAGTACATAGAGATGGGGTTTGTCTTTAAATTTAACTAGGGACATTATTAGTAAGTCTTTTACAGCTAATATTTATAAAAGGACAAAATCAGACCTCATCCTTGTCTGTCACTGAGGCTCTACATGACTTTAGCTTTGCTCTGCACTGCTGGGCTTAAAACAAAAGCCTAACCACAGACACACAGCTCTGATCATCTTCCTCAAACAATGAAACCAAAAACTTTTCAAAGGAGATTAGAGACATTCCCTTTTTGAAAAGTGACACTGATGCTTTATAATATAGCCCAGCTACAGATAAGCAAGTTTGCTGAGGCATTGCAGCTGAAGTGGGGCATCTTCCTACTGCATCTGTAACAGTCAGCAGCTCTTGTCAGTAGAGATAGGAATGTTTTAACTGCTGAGTTTTACACATCAGCCAATCCCCTACCCAAAATTAAAGCTGGGAAAAATGGCCATAATTGACAGTAAAGTTTCTTTGCGTGTTTCCTGCTCAGTTGCCTAACTTTTATTATGGCATAAAAGAGAAATTGCTTGATTCCACCAATACAATACACATGCTTTATTGTAGCTCCATTCTGCCTGAGGCATGGCACAAGTTTAGCTGAATTATTCTCAGGAGAGCTATGGAAGAGATTATCTGTATGATGGAAAAAAGAAAAAAAAAAGGCAGGGGTGGGGGGAGAAGCAGCCAACAAGCAGCCTAACCTTGCATTATCCATCTGCAGAGTCACTCAGCTGTCTGCTCTGAACTGTGTCCTTAGAGCAAATGTTCAATGCTGCTGTTAGTAATGCCACTCTCATTCACTCAGCACTGATGGGCACTGCAATCATTACAGAAAGATTGTTCTATCTTCTTTATTTTAAGCATCAGCCTTCCAGCCTTTTCACATTTCCATGGAGGAGCCTTTCCAATTTGAGGTCAGATGAGATACTGCTGCTAAGACAGAAACATTCATAGTATACTAAATATCTGACTTACACCTGGAAGAGATATCATACTGCACTTCAGAAAAAAATTAATTTGACTTTTTCTTTTTTTATAAAATTTGTTAGCTTTAAATCAGCAAAGACAATGAAGACGAAGATCTATAAAATTTTGTGTTATAAATGTATATTTTCAGTTCTCTTACACATAATTGTTCAATAATCATCACTGACACCTTTCCAGGTGAACAAGAGGTTAATTGTTGAGTGAAATGGCAGAAGGTAAGCATAAAAATAAGGATCCATGATGCATATAAAAGAATTGGGAGACTTGGCTTTAAAATGGCTTACATTACTCGTGAGTGACAAAGCCTCATGAGAACTTTACAGGTCATCCTAGGTGTCAATGAGGCTGCCATGCCCCAAGACACCAATAACTTTTGCATCTCTCCACGTGTATTACTGCCTTTCCTTAGTGCCACAGGTTTAATAGAGGCTCAGAAGAAAATTAAATTGTAACTCCTAAAATAGAACCTAGTTCAAGCCAAGCACCATTGCATTCTGGAAGTTAACTCCTGCTAGGAATCTCACCTACCTAATAATCTTCTGGCCCATAAGAATTTGGAGCACTGGGCGAAAGTGGGATTTATATTACTATTAAACTAGTCCCTCACTGTGACAAATGCTACAGTCAATTTTAAGCAGATTTTGTGCAGATCTGGTTGTTATTGAGGTTCAGGATTGCAGCAAACATGCCAGCCTGTAGTAATGCACCCCCACCTTGGGTGTCTGCACATAAGGAAAGGTTTAAGACTTACCCCTTGCTGTTCTAATAAGATAAAAGCCCCAGAAACTTCCCTGTTCTTTTCCCAGTAATTGGCCAAGTGCCAAGCAGGGGCACTGGTTGGGCTTTGGAATGTTTCCCAAAACCTGTAGCTGCTTCTATTGGCAGTAAGCCAAAATTGTCCCTCCTTGATTATCCTATACTTAAGAACCAGCTCAGAGGTGCTCAGCACTTTTTAAGGTGTCTTAGCAAGGTGTCAGAGGCTTCTCTGACACCTGTGCTTGGCTTTTCTTTTGTTTCTGTATTGTTTGTTATCTTTTATTAAAATCTTTGCTTTAACAAAACACAATTGACGAGCCATCTTGCAAAATTATTGTAAGCCATTTCTCTGCACGGGCTGGCCCCTCAGAGGTGAGGGACCTTCATGGGGTTTATAACATGTGACCCCATGCAAGATTTCATCACCAGCCAAAGCATTGTTAATGGTCTCGTCTTACCAAATGTTCTGGAAGCTGCTCTGGGAGTGTGCCAATAAATCCAGCAAGGAAGTATTTGCGGGTAGAGGGGCACAAGTCAAATGTAGAATGTCAATTAAGATTAAGCACATAAATATTACATCCCATTCATATACTGTACATGCAACAAAGTGCTATTGAGACAATAAGATCAGCAAATCAGTCCATTCACAGTTTACAACTTGGATACTTCAAGAAGGAACTGCAATCACCATTGAAAGGGAGAACATCAATTAGGATACTCCATACAGAAAAATAACATCCTGTGCCTACATCTGGACAACCTGCGCTGTGTCTGGAACAAACTTGTGCAGAAAAGGCAACCAGGGAATGCAAAAAACCTTTTCCAAAAACTACAAGTTTCCTCCAACAGACGGATAGCTAAGGATTACCAAGTGCCCCCCTGGCAGGAAAACATATATGTTCATGGGTCAGTCTCTCAGAAAGCAACTCTGACCTGCATAGTAGCCAAAGATGGGAAAAATCAGCCTCTACTGACTCTCATACAAACTCTACGTGGGATGTTGCTTCAAGAGTTGGCCTCCTTACTGCACACTTTGAAAATATACAGCCAATGTCTCTCACATACACGCTTGTATTAAATATAATCCAACCTGCCAGTCATAATTCTCACTCATGCCTAATCAGTGTACTCAGACTGGTAACTTACTGGTAACTTCCTACAGAAAATATTTATTACCAAATTCAAACACTTGGTTTCATATGGAGATGAAGAACTATAGATGAAAAACTTTCAGATGAAGAACTTTATTACAGTATTACAAAGCACAACATTTTTATGTGAGTATATGACTTATTGAGTTATCATTATGTCAAAAAGTCTATATTTCATAACACAGAATATTGAAAGGCCATCTCTTGGGTATTTTTTTTCGCTCATGCTGTGGAAATTATACTAAAAGATGATTGTTGACCAAAAGTTTGACCATTTCTACACATAAAAGCAGGAATTAAAACAAATTCAATGCTATATTTCATCATGCCACTTTCCATTACTTTTATAATCACAAATTTCAATTAATTTTTTTCTCTTTCACTGATCACCATGGAAAAAGAGGGGAAACTGATTAAGACTCTGTCAGGACCTGTCACATTTGAAAACAGTAGGTTTAGGTCTCACCTTCTAAATCAAACAAAACCCATCAGTCTGAGCCCTAGATTTTCTATCCTGCAAAGAGACCTTTACACAGAGAAACCCCTAGGATCACAGGGAGTTAGCAGAGATTTAGGTTATAACTGATTGTGATAACAGGCATAACACAGGCAATGGAAATGTGGACTTAAGAACAAAACAAAAGGAGGGGGTGTACAAAAATGGGGAAGAAGCCATTTATCACCGCTTCTCTGTAACATTCTTAAAAACTACCTGTAGCAACGTGAAACATAAAATAATGTAGACAGAATAACTATATTTAGGTTGGTGGTTGCTCTCTATCTCCACTGTCAAAAGAGGTACATAATAGAAAGTCATTTTTCAAAAGGATGGTGCTGCTCAGGGCATAAATGCAAGATGTCCAAGTTAGATTTTGAGATGAAATGCTAGAATCTCCATTAGTTTCTGTTGTCTGTGATTTTCATATATTTCCCTGCTGAGGGCAGGATATGCCTTAACAACTTTAACTGTATCAACTTTGTTTTTAGGCAATCCAAAACCCTTGTTTAAAATCACAGTCTTGAAGTAGTGATAACCCTAAGGTAAACGAGATCTAGTTAGAAATGCCTACTGAGTGCCTTCAGAAATACATCGACTCGGTGTGTGAGATTCCTCTCATCTCACTTTCATAATCTAAAATGTAGGCATATGGTTGACACTAATGGTCCCTCTGTAACTTAGAAAGGGGAATGCAGGTCTGTTCCCAAGAGTGATTCATGTAATCAGAAAATAAATTGGATACACATTCTGCCGTGGAAGTGCCTGGTCTTTCTCCACTGCCTACAAAAACCTCAGGACAACCTCTGCACAGTTAAAGAAGAAATACTCATCTCCTAACACTTAAATGGCTAATGGCAAGGGAGAAAAAAACTTACCCTTATTGTCTATGGAGTCCACAGAGTTACAGGTAATTTTTAAATATGAAGTTGATTAAAATATTCCCCAGCAGCCAGTTTCCAATATTTTTCTTATTCTGGCAAGCTTGTATAAATCAGAACTACTAAGAAGTGAATGTAGGCCAAATAGATATAGCAATATGACATTTTATAGGCAGTTTTTCAAAAATAAAACCAAATGGTTTTACTCACAACTTATGCAAATTGGAAAGAGGTTTAAATTAGAAATGGAACTGAAAAAGAAGACATTTATAGAATAGCATGGGCATTCACATAAGGAATCAAAAGTTATTGGCATAATTCATTGGAAGAAAATAGGTCTGAAGAAAATATGGGAGGAATTGCAGAGCAACTCAGAGATGAATGACAGTTTATCACATTTGCACTCATTTTCTAAGGTAAGTTTTAAGCTCACACAGGCAAAAACTCCTCATAGATGCCTCAAAAATCTTCATTATGAGTAATCTATACCTTCAAAGGATGCAGTTTCATGCACAGTCTTATACAGAACTCTGACTAAACGATACATACTTTCTCCCCAAAATTTTATTCTTGGGTGAGAAAACAGACTTGCAGGCCTTCATTTTCCCAGTTTGGAGTGGAATGTGAATTAATTTTTCACAGTTTCATCGTTTTAAAATGCAAAAGGAGTCTGGTGTCCCATTTAACACAGATTGCCATATTTTAGTCAGAAATATCTTCAGTACCTGCTTTTTGCTTCTCTACCACAGAAGGTAATGGCAATGAGACAGAGCAAAATTTTGCCTGCTATGATTAAAGCTGAATGGATTGTGTTCCACTGTTATGTTTTCCAGTCACTTAGTACTCAGTCTCTGGATTTTGGAAGAAAATGCCTGCATTTTTTTTTCCTTCTATTTTCATCTAAAAAGAACATAAATCCTTAAAATTATTCATTAGAAAAGCTATTCCACAAGCAATTATTGTAAATCCATAGTTTTCAGATATACATGCAGCAAAGAGTATGCATTCCTTACACAAGAGGACAAAAAAAATCTTCATGCAAGCCTGAAGTTTGAATACACTGTTGCTTTTGGTACTGGCCATTGCTGAGTATTTCCAAAGAAAAAAAAACAAACTATGCAAAATAAAACCAATTATGACATAATATGTCACTGAATTGTATTTTTTCCCCAAACAGATTAGTCTATGCCCTGAAACATAATTAAGATAATCCTCACAATTTGTCTTCTCATATGATCTTAGTTCCTATAGATGATTACTCACAGAAGCAATTAATCTTCTTGGAATACAAAAGCTATTTCAATGTTCAATATTTAGTGACAATCAGATGCTCATGTCATCTGGGATGTCAAGTGTATATTCTAAAACTCTCAGAGAGATGCACTGTTACTCAGCATGATAGAATACATAATTTTAGTCATAAAGCATCTCTTATGAATGAAGCCAGACCTACTCTTAAAAAGTATTTTGTGGAATATGAACTTTCTTATTTGGTCAAGGACTCTAGCCACACATGAGACTAAATCATCTTCAAATATAAATGAGAGCATAAACTAATTCTCACACACTTAACATATACACAAATGTTCTATTTATAGGCTAAAGCTGAGAAAAAATAATATGCTACAGAGAAACAAAGGATATCTGTAATTATGGAAGAATCACCAAGACCACTAGCACCACATGTAAATTGCACTGCAGGAGAACAGAATTTTTGTGACTCTGAAAAGTATACCTTCCCCATATTTGATTTGATAAATTCCCTGCAATTGTACTCTTTTGGATGATCTTTTACATCTAATTGTAATCCTAACAGACCTGTGTCAGCACAGCCTTTGCAGCCATAAATCTTACTAATGACAACATCTTTACAGCTTTTTTGTTTCATACCCCAAGCACAGCAAAATTGTCAGATCAGTTCATGAAGAAGTGACAGGCTATTGTTCTTCCTTGCATTCATGAGCAGGTCATTAGCACAAATTTAATGCCCATAACATTTTAGTGGCTTTGATTAGGTATAGAAATCTCACTACACTGTATAAGGGACATAGGTGTGCCATCATATTACAGAACACAAGTGAATGTTCACAAAAATCCAGTTGTTATGTTTTTAAAGGGAAACTAGAAAAAGCTAGCAGGTTCATTAAAAGCGATCCTTTCCAGCTGGTCTTGAAGGATAAATACTTTTGTTTTGAAGAAGAATACATGAATTATTTATTTTAGTCAAAAGAGAGCAGTACATTAATCCAGGTTCTCTACTTTCTGCCCAGATTCAACTGACTGTAGGCTATAAAATTACTCAGGGGAAGTTAGTTTCATTTCGATTAGCACACATATTTAGTGTATAATAACTCACAATGCAGAAAGATCTCACACTGGGACTGAGAGAATGCCTTTTAATAAAAGAGATCTGGATTGCAATGAAGCCATGAGAATTTCTAGTCAATGGTGTATGAAATACAATTTAAAAATTGGTTATTCCATAACCTATGTTTCCATATCAGCTTAGGAAAAAAATAGACTTCACTTTCTTGTAGTGCAAGTTGACTTCGAGTAGTAAAAAAAGAGCAATTGAGCTTCAGGGTGTTCTATAGGGTCAGAAGCAAGGAAAGCCTCAATGCAGGAATAAATTTCGATACCTGAAGCATGTTAAAACGAAGGGGTTTAAGCAGACATTTACAGTTTAAGTTTTTGGTAGTGTTTCTTCAGGTCTGTAATCAGTCAGTAGCACTAATATTTTTTCAGTAAACAGTTTCCCACATTCAGAAAAACACTAAAAGGGAGGTACCACCTTCACATTCACATTTCTTGGTACGGAGCTGTTTCAGGGATGCTGCTAAACTCTACAGCCAGTGACAGGATTAGAATATTGGCATAAAAAAACCCAACCAACCAACCAGAAAACCCTAATGAATTTAAAAGCACATAAAAAGACAGGAAAGAAGGAGTTTCCTGATAAAGAACTTTGCCTGAGATCTGGTAATGGAATTTATTCCTGCCTTGCAACTTAATCATCCTTAATCTTTGCCTGTTTGATCCTTATCCTTCCTTATCTTCCCTACCACCACAGAATCAACTTAGAAAGTGCAGTTTTTGGAACAGGGATGTCAGTCTAGTGCCATAAATAAATTTCAGATTTATAAATATATAGGAATTCAGAATTATCAGCTTGTAGCACACCAACCACATATGCCTTCTGTTACATGATGCAGATTATTAAACATGTGAGTTTCTTCATAAGCCTCTCGAGCTGAGAAGGCATTCATCTCAACTCTGCAGGCTGCCTCGGTGGCTGGAAGGTTAAACATATTTTTAGGTTCTGAAATACTACTTCAGTGTAGTCAGTATTCTCTGCCCACACGCATTTCCTGTGCCTTCAACAGGGCTTCTACAATTGACTGGAGGAATATGTCCTCACTCAAAAGTGAGGCAGCCTCTTAAAATTTCTTTGCAAATGAAATCCAAGAGGAAGAGCCTGCAGGGCTTCCTAGGCATAACTGAAGCCTCCTTTCAAAGAGGCTCTGGAGGAGACAGCATTTACAGCATCTTGTTTGCATGAATAATGTAAACCATCAGGGTGATGTTTGTGCACAGTGAAAAGTAATGGCATCATGCTTACCCTGTATTCAAAGTGTCCAGAGGGCTTCCAGATCAGAATGTTTTCAAAGTACAAGCACAAATTTTATTTTTTTTTCCTAGCTGCTGGCTCTGAAAACTTCAACTGAAAGTTGATCTGAAATGCTTGCTTGAATTATTGCACGTTGCAAAGATTTTGTAAGCAAAAATGTACTCTAAATTACAAGTATGAAACTGCATTTTTCTTCGAGGTCTTAATTTCTACCTTGGAAATCTGTCCTAATAACTGAAGCTCAGTTAACAGTTGTTGGTCCTTATGAGCCAGGTGGAATCCATTTTTTGCCTTCCTACAACCACAGGTTCTGTGATTTGAACACATGTAAAGCTGTAATAAAACCTTTTTATCTTTGAGAGTGGTGACCACCACTGACTGCTGAGTCAGAAAATGTCATTTCTATTCTTATGTCTCAGATACAGCTGCAACTCCAGGAACTACCATGAATTAATTACGTAATGAAAGTGGTATTCCCAAAAAATATCAAATTTTTGAAAATACAGTGAAATGGTCTTGTCAGAAAATTACTGGCTTTCACATGTGGCTTCTGGTGCTAGGAGGAAAATACCAGTGTTAACATCAGCTCAATCATTTGAGGGGGCACCCCATAGCAGGCTGCTGTGAGATAACACACATTTTAGGTAGGCAGAGAAGAGTGGAATAGCTGCCATGAGTTCACCACAAAACCACAGCTGTGTTAGCTCAACTGGAGTCCCTGCTAAGTGCTTTCTATAGCTGTAAATCCATATCCCTCCTGAAAATCTGCTGTTACTTTGTGTAAATCCCTAGCACTCTTTAGCCTACGTGACCCTTCTAATACACAGTCATGTAAAGTGATAGCCAGATTATTTCGATTTCTCCTTCATCAATGACTACAATATTCCTTTGGAGTTACGCTCTATTAAGAAACACAAGCGGAGATCAATACTCGGATCTTTATCTGTTTCAACTTTATTTGCTTATTCCCCACTGTGCTTTCTGTGGGGGAATGATATCTAGTACGTTCTGGTTTACGGGATTTTGAACTCCACCAAGATAATACAGTTCAGGAGAACTGTTCACCTGAATACTAAACTCATACATGTAGGGCTGAAATTAAGATAAAACTTTTTTTTATTGGTACAGAGAGAAAGTAGATTCAGAGTCTTTTTCTCTGCTCTAATCTTAGCATTTTCTGCTCAGTCTGCATGAGGTAAAAAATCTAATACCTTGCTATAAAACCTTCTTTAGAGCCTCTGTGGCAGCACTTTACAGCAGCCTTTGAGCTTGGAGGCAATGGATGAGGGAGGTGGGATGAATGTGCAGACTGCTCTGGATAGACAGTCCCTTCCCAAATTCCTGTGCCAGCTAGAGGCATGGCCCCTCATCCTGCCCTTCCCTCCTCCCAAACCTCTGTCCTGCTGTCCCTCTGCTGAAAGATTTATTGTCCTAAATCTTTTCCAGCAGGAGGGCTGATACTGTAGCTTCAGACAAAATCATTATATCTTAAGTGTGTCACCTCCTCTGTGTACAGCCTCAGGAAAGCAGGGCCCTTCTTCCACCAGATGCTACACGGCAGTAGCATCTCCCACTATCCTTTACTTACCAGCTGGAGCACAGCTGGGAGAGGGCTGGCTGAAGGCATGTAGCTATTTCTTTAGACATTCAGAACTTCACAGACAGGTGAGGAGAGAGGTCTGAGTTTCTGGAACCAGGAATCCCCACTAGCAGAATCATCAATTACGGAATTGCTAAGTTCAGCCATTAAACCAGCACTGCCAGATCCACCACTAAATCATGTGTTTAAGCTCTACATCTACCTGTCTTTTAATTACTTCCAGGGATGAGGACTCAGACACTTCCTTGGCAGCCAGTTCCAATGCTTGTTAACCCTTTCCTGGAGGAAATTTTCCCTAATATGCAATCTAAACCTACCCTAGCACAACTAGAGTTAATTCCCCCTTGGTCCTGTCACTTGTAACTGGGAGAAGAGACTGACCTCCACCTCACTACAGCCTTCTTTCAGGCAGTTGTGGAAAGCAATAGTGCCTCCCCTGAGCTTCTTTTTCTCCAGGCTAAACATCCCCAGCTCCCTCAAGCTGCTCCTTACAAGACTTGTTAGTCAGACCTTCACCAGCTCTGTTGCTCTTCTCTGAATATGCTGCAGCGACTCAATCTCTTTCTCATAGGGAGGAACCCAAAACTGAAGACAGGATTTGATGTGTGGCCTCACCAGTGCTGAGAACAGAGGACAATCACTACCCTGGGCCCACTGGCCACACTATTGCTGATACAGGCCAGATGTCACTGTCCTTCTTGGCCACCTGGGCACATGCTGGCTCACGCTCAACTGGCTGTAAACCAGCACACCCAGGTCCTTATCCAAGAGGCAGATTTCCCAGTGCTCTGTCACAAGCCTCTACTGTTGCATGGGGTTGTTGTGACCCAAGTGCAAGGTCTGGCCATGTTGAACTTCATAGAGCTGGCCTTGTCCCATCTGCCCAGATCCCGTTGTAGAGTATTCCTGCCCTCTGGCAGATCAGCACTCCTGCCCAACTTGGAACAGTAACATATGCCCGAGCCTATGGGCTGCTGAAGGACAGTGAAAGCCAGGCACAATGTTGTACCAATGCAACACTTAACATGGCTCCCTCTGCACACATCTGCATAATTATAACTCAGACACTTTCAATTTGTATTTTGAGTTTTCATAAGAACAGAAATTTGTGTTTTTGGCAAAGGTACCAGCATCAAAATTACTGGGTGCTTATATTCCTAGAACTTCCATGCTTTCCTGTGTGTCTTGGGTCTTATACAATATGTCTTCTTGCCTTGCTCTTCAGTTCTGTGAACAAGAATTGTTCTGTCCTTACTGTGGCTTTTACAAGCCTGTGTTCATTTGCAGGGCAAATATCCAGCAAATCTCAGCTGGAGGACCTGAATTTAGATTTATTCTTCCAACATGCCCACCCCATTGCGTGGGACTTAGTAACACACCCACTTACTTAGGAGGGGCGTTGATGCTTTAGAAACAGGCACGTATCCAAGAGCTTTTCTAGATCAGGATCAGAGTATTCGCCACCAGATGGCACCCACAGGTGGAAAGTTTTTATTCTCTTTATTACATACTTTTATGATTTTTTTTTTTGTGCAGTAGTGACTAGACACAAGAGTATTATATACTGTCCCAACAGCTGTGATTGTTTCTCATCTGTTTAAGACAATATAGCATTTTAAAGCCAAATTATTTATCATTTTTATCTGAGTAGTCATGTGAAAGCAGGCACATCAGCAGCACAACACATGTCAGACATGCTCCAACACCGCATTCCCCCTCTGTTCAGGCCCATTAGCTTGCTGCATGTTCTCGTGCTTGAACATCCAGCACAGCCCTGCAGATTTCATTTAATTTTATCCACAAACACCTGCAAGCCACAGGACTGTGGTCTGAGATGGAAAGACTGAATGGCATCAGAGGCACCAAGATGAGATGCCATAACTGCTTTCTGTGTATCGTGTCACTGAGAGACATAGGTTAACAACTATATCTGAACACAATGTCTGCAGCATCTTCTTCTGAGACCTTAGCAACAAGTCATTACAGTCTGTCTGATGTCACTGTTGCCATGTCAGTAATACCAACTTTATTCTATAGTTTGTGTTTGCAAAGCCAGATGACAGTCTGCTGTGATCACGGGTATTCCCAGACATATAGGGAAGCTGAGTCACAGGGACACAGTTTTAAACCTGTTAATGTTTATAGGAGCTGTTGTCCAACATAGTGGTATGCATGCTCTTAGAGAGTGTTTTTGGCCTAACTAGCAGAGCCTGAATATATGCCTCAAAGCATTTGGGCATGCTAGTCACAGAACTTCAACACCTCATGGAATTACCTCTTGGCTGTGGGCAACAAGCATACTCACATGGATGTTGAGTCCCAGAATGACAGAGTAAGGACAGACAGGATTTAATGAGAGAGAGGGGAAAAAAAAAAAAAAAAAAAAACCAACCTGAAACACAACACTAAACTAGTGCCATGTTTTCCTCTAATACAGTAGAAGGTATCCAGACCTCCAGAAATCTTCATGGCTATATGCTTCCTGCTCCTATGGGAAGTCCCTACTCCTAGCATCACAACTCACTTATAATGGTTCTTTTACTTACTTTTTTTTTGTCCCACAGGTTGTGCCACCTCTAATCCCTCATGAACACCACTATTATTGTTGTTGTTGTTGTTATTGTTATTATTATTATTATTACACAACACAGAAGGATTCGTCTAAGTGCTCTCCAGTTTTCAGGTCTCTCTACAATGCAATATTAAGAAGGTTGCACTGTGAAAGAGAGGTTCTGATATGGAAAGGCACACTGACATACAGGTTTAATAGTTAAAAGCTGTCCGTCTTGTTTTTAAATACTGACAGTGAAATTCAATATAGACAAATATAGAAGGATACAAATAAAGAAAAACAATCTTAAGTTTTACATCTGTAGGAGTGGGCTTAAAGCTGTCTCCTGACCAGATTGCGATCCTTGGCTTCTAATAAATCATTTAAAGAAAACATCAACATGATACTCAGCAAAAGCCAAAGTAAATGTTAAGAATTATGAGAATTCTACCATGGTAGCTGGTATCATGCTATGTTTTGGATTTGTGATGAAAATAGTGTTGATAACAGAGAATTTTTAGCTATTACTGAACAATGCTTTCATAGAGTCAAAGCTATTTCTGTTTCTCATGCTGCACCACAAGTCAGTTGGCTGGAGATGCACAAGAATTTGTGAAGGGACACAGCCAGGACTGCTGACCCCAAGTGACCAAAGGGATGCTCCATCCATGTGGCATCACACCCAGCATACAAAAATGGGAGAAGGAGAAGCAAGTGGGAGATGTTGTGAGTCACAGTGTTTGTCTTCCCAAGTCACTATTATGCCTGATGGAGCCCTGCTTTCCTGGGGATGGCTGGACACCTGCCTGCCCATGGAAAGGGTTGACTGAATTCCTTGCTTCATTTTGCTTGTGTGCACAGCTTTTGCTTTACATATTAAACTGTCTTTATCTCGACCACGAATTTTCTCACTTTTACCCTTCTGATTCTTTTCTTCATTCTACTGTGGGGAAGAGAACAAGCAGCTATATGGAGCTGAGCTGCCTACAACAGTAAACTCTGGTATGCCACTACCTACATCTCTTCATGAATACTTTGTGCTGTTCTAGTGCCCCTCTCCATAGCAAAAAGAAGCTCATAAAAATGGTAGAGAAGCAAAACAACGGTGAAGCCAATTACAGAATTTGTCTGAAGCCTTTTTCAAATTGATTCCCATAACAAAGAACCATAGAAATTACTAGTCTTATATCAAGAGTCCAGCTGAGGGTGCACTGCAGAAGAGATCTAGGGAACTGTGAAGAT
The DNA here is from genome assembly GCA_013401135.1 of Cettia cetti. Classification (NCBI taxonomy): domain Eukaryota; kingdom Metazoa; phylum Chordata; class Aves; order Passeriformes; family Sylviidae; genus Cettia; species Cettia cetti. Next base: position 45,123 of record VZUI01096693.1, read on the forward strand.
GTGAACAGTGGAAAAATAAATGCTCAGAGTTCGTGTGCTCAAGCTGATGAACCTGTGGCAGGTAAAATAAGCATGGCAGAAATATGTGCAGAAGAACGTACAAATCACTAAATCCACATGAGGTTAAAAGGGGATTGAACAAAGAAGAGAATACCAAAGACATGATATGGTTCAGGAGGACTGTGAGCTGCAATATGTTAGAGCATAATCTAGGGAAGTATCACACTGTGTTTGCTCCTCTCTTACACACTTCCCTGAACTTGCTTCTCAAATTAAGGTTGTTCTTGCATCCATTTCCATTTTTAAAGAGTTACAAAAAGCAGTTTCCTGGTTTGTCAACTGCGTAGTAAATGTCAGGGTGATTGCTATTGGAAATATTAATTTGCAGGGTGCTCAAAAAACCATATATATAATAAGCTTCTATTTAATAGAAGGACCTCAACCAAATGGATTAATCAAGTTATTTGTGTTTATGGGGAATCATTGATGAGAACAGTGGTTTGCAGATGGGTTAATCCCTCATCCTACAGATCTTCAAAACGCAATGTAGACATGGAAGACAGTCCACATGAGAAGTATACCTAGTGCTTGCCACTTCCTTGTCACTTCCCAGGACAATTTTGTTGTACAGCCTAAACTGCAGAAATAGAGTGAACTTCGATGGAGAAAAGGATAACCAAAATGGGCACACTGTAAAAGGTTAAGCAAAAAATAAAACACCAGTAAAGCTAATACAGATCTCCAGGGAAGATTCTCTAGGAGGAGTTGTCAACAGGGTTGGGTCAAGAAAACATCATGGTAAAAGGAAATACATTTGCTTTCATCTGAGGACGTGAAAGAAAACTGAAAAGGAACTTTTAGCTCCTGGTCTTTCAAAAATTACCTGAAAAAAAGAAGTACCGTCACAGATTAACAGGTGGAAATAAAATGACCTGGAGGCCTTTCAGTTCAATAATTCTCAAGAAGCTGAACCAGCCTATCTAATTTATTGGGCTATTAGCCCCAAGAAACTAGGTTTTAAAGAGCCCTAGCAACCAAAAACCACTACAAGACTGTCTTTGCTTACATATCACTTTTATCCCCAAGGTCTCCCAAATTCTTAAGGTACATTTACATCAGAGTAAGAACAATAAACTGCCTTCCTTTCACAAAACCCCAGCTACAAAAAACACAGAGAAGAACCTTTTGTGCAATAGAGAGGCTCTTACCTGGAAAGCAGACTCTTGGTGACAGGACAGAGAAGAAAACTCTCTTGTGACTGCTGCTTGGTAAACAGGCATCACCCTAAATCATTTTAATTAGGTTAATTTAGAGTCTCAGAGGACAGTATACAGTGGCAGGAATGCAATAGCAGAGTGCACAGCAAATGGGAAATTGCTAGTGGGCATTTTTTCATTCCTGTGCATCACAGATCTGAGTGGATGAAAAGTGTTGGTATTTTCCTGACTGTAACCAAGTACCAAAGTTGATACCTTAAGGAAAAAAGTAGAAGCCATGGTGTCGCCCTGGTTTTCAGCCTTCTAGTTTTGAATCAGAATTTTCTCACAATTTCATGTAAACAAAGCAATGTTTTTCTGTAGTTATCTATCTGGTTTACCTTCTTTTTCTGTAGGAGGGACAATTGATGGACACTTTCTAAGACCAGTGGAATTTAAGAGGTTGAACCTCAGTCTTCCAAAGTGGTCTCTTTTCTAGAAATCTATATAAGCTGGAAGAAAAAATTAAACTTCCTCTTTTCCCGCTCCAACTCCACTGTGGTCTCTGTATTTCCCTCATGATGGTATTGAACCACACTGGCACAGGAAGGATTGTGAATGAAGAAAATATAAAATATGAATGAGAAAAATGCTGAATTGTCTTAAAACATGAGGACTTAGGCCCTGAAGCCCAGAGTAAGCATGGAGACTGGCCACAAGTTAGTTCAAAATAGATATTTAGGTGGGTCCACAAGTTTGGAGTTTTCTTTATTTATATTTTGACATTGCTTCAAACTATGTTACACATGGAGCCCTCTAAATCCATAAGAAAAGTATAAACACTCAAACACTGGAATTTTTTATCCCATCTTTCTTGTGAGAAAGCTAGAAGGCTGTCAAGGATGGACATCAGATAGGCACAACATGATAATCTAGGCTATTTCTGAGCTTTTCCTACACTGAGAGTGCTGGGGGAGTGACAGTGTAGACTGCTCCAAAACCACACAAATGGGCTCTCAGCGTGGGATGAAGCATCGCTTTGGAGAGCTAATTGAAAGAAGCAGTTTCACAATAGCTGCTCAAGGCCAGATCTCTATTGAAGACAGTTTGGCCACAACAACTGTTGACAAAGCAGCCAATATCCGAATCAGCTGCTTGAGCCAGCCTCTGGCATACCCTGCTCTCTGCCTTGCTCAGGCTGGAATACAGAAATTGAAGGTCCCTGCGTGGTGCAGTGGTTCCTGGTGCTGCATCTCTGCATTCTGAGCAAAGAAACCCTCCAGTTCTGGAAATGTAGCATGCTGGCAGTTGATTTCAGTGTATTGAGAAGTGCTAGATCTAATAATTCTTATTTATAGGTTAACATAGGACAATTTGAGAGATAATATCTATTACTAGATCAAACTGCAGGAGCTGCAAATTGTTTAAAAAGGAGGTGTAAATCTACACGTGTTCAGAGATTTAGTTCCTCAGCTGGATGCTTGCAAAGTCTGCAAATTGGGTGCTGTTTGTACTGATTTAAACTTCTTTTATCATGTTAGAACTAGCTCTGTGGGAGAATGAGGGTCCTCTTCCTCTCAATGCAGTTAATGAAACAAAATGATCAGAGCATTTTCACTGCAAAATTCTTCATTAAATGATGTTGATGGAGGATAAAAAACAATATGGTGAGGAAAGGAAGAATATAGCTCCACAGATTATTTTCTTCCAGGATCAGAAATCAGACTCCTCAATTTACAGTGATGTGTAATGTCATATCCATCTAAAAATAAATAATATAAACTTATATCAGATTAAGTCATCTTTACATTTTCTGTGCAAATTAAATCAGATCTGATCTGAAATTTACTGACACAAGCAGTGAACTCTAAAATGTTTTTTTTTCATTCAGACACTGTTCATAGAACTGCGCTCAAATTATTCTCACTCTTTGCACCAACTTAAATGTCAAAAGAAGGAAGATGCAAAAGTGCACATGAGGGCATATATTTTTTTCATTCTGATAATTTAAGATATTAGTGATAAAAGTAGCAGCTATTTTAAGTACAGAATATATGCATTTCCATCTATGCCGTTCCAAAACTGGTTTTCTTACTGTATCTAACAGTCTTTGCAGTGCTCTCCACAAAGTATAAACATAATTAATTGATTGTGGTCTGTATTAAACTACTCCAGCAGGGGACATCACACATGCAGCTGTCAGCTGCAAAACTCAATTCTGTCCCTCAGAGCTTTGTCTTCCCCATTTACATTATGCTGCACCTGGAAGACATTTTTCACCATTACCAGACACACATAAACTGTAGCTTGAAAGTATAAATAAACATACAGAGGAGCTACTCATTAAGACTCAAGCATCTATTACAGACTGTCATCAGAACCAGACAGCACTAGACATACGGCAAAGGATGACTTTCTCTTCCATTTTATTAATTCTGTGAAAGTTTGCAAGTCTCCTGCCTAAAGATCAATTGTCTCAGGTTTTCACTTCTTTAGCTCATTCAGTTAAAACCAATATTACTTACTTGATTACTGGACCTGTTCCTCACGAGAAAGTGGTGATCATTTAATATATCAGGCACAAACACTGCTCTGCATTCCACTCATTGGACTACATCAACGCCATTTGCATATGTAAGTTAGCACTGTGGAGTGTCCAAGTTTTCCCATTTGTTCAGCAGCTGAAAATGTATGGCAGCAACTCAGTCAAAGTCTGCCTGCTGTCAGAACCAGATGACAATGAATGATTGGGTGACAGTGGATGACGTTAGTTTCCTTTTCTTGCATACTGATGATCATCAAGCATAAAATTGCAAATTTTGGTTAATCTGGGACTTCTGAAAGTCTGCTGAAACCTGTTTTAAATGACTGCTCAAGAAACAAGAAGCAACAAAGTATTTGTAGACCAAATTACCTAATAACAGGGAAACATATTGGGTAAATCAGCTTGAATATAATAACAAATAATAACAAAAAAATATAAGAGATGAATAGAAATCTGAATTGGAACTTTTTTCTCCCCTGTTTATTTAACGCCTTTTGGCACTGATTCATAACCTTATCTCCCCCATCAGTACTAATATTTTAACTAATGTTGTTCATTTAATTATGGGTAAAAGCTGAGGAATGTTAATTATTCGGACTGTAAGATTGGTTTAAACATTTTAAATTGTTTTGTTCCCTGACACAGACTGCCTTGAATCTGAAAACTGCTTTTTTTATCAATTCTGTTCTAAATTTGCAATGCTTTCCAATATTTTGCTATTGTAAGTATACTTATTCTGAAACCATGTTATTTGTCAAAAAAATACAAGCCTTATCTCCTTTTATTTTACTTTCAAATACAAATTTACTCTTTAAAGTGGTTATATTTCAAGGTTTCATACCTTACTGATAGTGAAACATGGTTGGAAGATCCACTGTTATAACTTGTTAGGACAGAATAACTTAATATTACCTGCGAGTGGAGAGTTCCTTCTTTTCTTTTTTCACTCCAAGTTGCATATTCCTGGGCTCAGAGGGCCACAGAAGGACAGAATGACTAATTCATTTCCCTGAAAAGTTGCAAGAACCAAAGGGAGAGTAAATAAAAATTGAGACAGAAAGTATCTCTTTAGGATATGGAAGTGCTTTACACCATTAAATCTCCAGGAGCTATAGATTCCCCAGGGGCTGGCAGCACACAAACCAGAGCCCGGGACACACATCTCATTCACACTGCTCCTGGGCCTGGGCCTGTCTATCAGCTGTGCTATGAAAACATTACCACAGCATAAATGTTTAATAGTGGAGAGAGACAATGTGATTGATATAACTAGAAAGCAAATCCAGTCATGTATTGACTGCGCTCTTCCACTTCCTCTGCAGCCTGACTCTGGGACTTAATGAAAGAAAAGGAGTACGTTAAATTCAGGCTGACAACAAAAACTGAAGCAGGGATCTTTTAGCTATTCTAGGAACCATCTGTAAAAGTTAGTTGGCTTGAAACAGCAGTAAGCCAAAATCTTCATGGGGAAATATGTGATGATGTAATGTGGTCATCCCAAATACATGGCCATAAAACTTTATAGCACACCACACTTTGCAAGGCTCTATAAAGATTTTATTGCCATGCATCTGGGATGAGTGCTTTGCTCATGAGTGATGGAGCCACCAGTGAGTTATGTAAGTCTTTGCTAGAGGAGCAGCATAGAACATAAACATTTTTATAGGACTCCACACCATCTCATGTAGCAATCTGAGGATGGACTTTCTCAGTTTTACTTATTTTTGGTCCCTGTTGGAAGAGCAATGGTTAGAAACACTGTTATATGAGGAACAGCAGAACCCATTTCCATCACCACTCCCTACAACAGCTATTATTAGAATGGAAGTTTTGTCAATTCAGTTGCAATATGTTGTAATATGACTTAGAGATGCCTGTAGTATTGCCATCACCATAGGTGCAATGGACATGTGCTCAGGAGGAATCAGGAAGACAGCAGGGGCCACTGTGATGGCAGACTCAACATCCCTCAGCTCTCATAACCACTGCACCTCTGAACACATTGCAGAACAAAGTGGAAATCATTCCACTGCACTCCTTTTGATGGGCTCTGTGCTTTATGGGTTTTCTGTATATCAAGTTATCCAGCCAACACACAACACAGTTCCTATAGTTAAATTGGCACTGTACAAATCTGGGCCCCATAGCTGACCTCAAAAGAAGGTAATTAATTTATCCTCTTCCCCACTTTACACTGGGCAAGGTTATCTAACAACCAGTTCCTCAGAGACCTACTTGAAAGGAAAAGCCACTATATATATCCAGGATTTCAACTCATGTGTTGAAAGGGATGCTGGATCCACCTTCAAAGAAGACTTGGGACATTATCCAGTCTGGAGACTGCCTTGGAAGGCCTACAGCTGATCATTTGAAACAAGCAGAGTTAAGCCTCTAGAATCCAAAACTAGTATGATTTTATGAAATTACTTTATTTAATTTCTTATGTTTATATATTGTATTCATCTCTCTTACATGCAATAGGGATGGCCTTCTCTGGAAGCTAGAATTCAGGATGCATATTGCTGTTTCTTCCATTCTTCCTTAAGTACACTTAGTTTAGTAAAGAACTAATCAACACACTGTGGGCGCAATACCGTCACGAGGGAGACGCAGTGACCACCACGGAGTCAAAGCTGGAAGAGAGGAAGATTAATTTTTCTTACAGCTTATATAGATTTCTAGAGAAGAGACCACATTGGAAAATTGAGGTTCAATCTCTTCAATTCCACTGGTTTTAGAAAGTGTCCATCAATCGTCCTTCCTACAGAAAGGAATGTGAACAAGATAAAGAATTCTGAAAACATTGCTTTGTTTACATGAAAGTGTGTGAGAAATTTCTGTCTCCAAACTAGAAGGCTGGAAAACAAGGCGACAACACACAATAGTTTAACTGATCATCCTGGACAGGGCAAGCTAGTAGCCAGACAATGTCTACTGGATCCTTCTTTTTCAAAAATGTGGTATGCTTGATTTTCAAGAGATTTGCATTCTTTCTTCTTCACGATCTTTAATTGCACAAGCCTCCTGTTATATTGTGCTCCTTGACTGCTGAAGTACTACTGTTTTAACATTTCAGAATTTTGGGGACTTAGTTTGTAAAAAAGCTATTAGAAATAGATGTTACAGCATGCACACTTTTGTTAATATATGCATTGCTGTATGTACATATGTATAAAACATATTTTAGTACTTCAAGTAAAGAAATAAAGAGCAGAACAGTTTGAACAACAAATGTTCTTCAACCTACAGAGAGATGGGAGGATGTATTCATCAAATAGGTTGTATAATCTATGACAAAATTAGAGAGGGCTACAAAAGAGTACAAAAGAACAAGAATAACAAGAAAGCCAGTAGTTCATACTGAGCAAAAAAACGCCTTTTCAGGTACCAAAAGCCGTAAAGACACTGGAAGATGATACGTATTTCCTGTTGCCATACATCAACAGAGCTGTTTAATAAGCTGCAGTCTCCTGAGTAAAACTGCAGAAAGCACAGGGGTTTACAGGTGGCACTGAGGTCCAGTTCATAGATGGTAGACTTCCTATGGTGTAGCTGAAGGCTTAGATTTGTCCATCGAGTGCTCTGTTGCTGGCAATCACAAGGAAGAATAAAAGAATCCAAAGTGAGCTTCATGTTTAGGTTATGTCCACGGGGGCTGACAGACAGGAACAAAATTAAGTGTCTTTTTCATTGCTCACAGAGAACATCTGATATGGAAATAATTTGGAGATGATAGGCACAGAACTTCACAATGCCACTTCCAGAATCATTTTTCAGCATAGAGGTGCACTTTAAACTACTGTCAGATAATCAAAAAATTTGGGAGCATCAGATGATACCACCACTATCTGATGCTATTACATTTTGCCAGAGACCATCAATTTATGTCACTGAAGAAGAGGAAAAGCAAACAAACAACAGATGAAATGATGAACCAATTGCTTTCTCTTTTGACCCAGTGGCATAATCTAAGGGAGATCCTCAGCATCCAGCTTTACAAAATGAGATTAATGGAGTCCAGAACCATCCATCTTCCTGGCAACATATTGTTCATCAAATGCTTTTGGGGGGGTTCTGCAAACTGTGTGTTGTTCAACACTGTAATCTGTGCTTTGTACCTCACCTTGGACACTCCTGGATGTCTAACCTCCCTCCATAACAACCTGAAAGCTTCAGCACTGGGAGACAACTCAGCCAGAGATGAAGAAGAAATGTCTGGGGAAGACACCTATTAATCAGTAACCCTGTGTTTGCGGAGCTGCACATGGGCTGCACATGGGTCCTATGTAGCAGAGCCAAAAACAGGGAGCCATTTCATACAGTTCATTTAGGCTCTAGCAGCACCAAAGCCAATTTTACAAGAGGAGCCAGCACATGGGTAAATTGAGCAAGGCGTATTTAGAAATATAATTGGAGAGCAAAGAAGTGAAGAATACAGAGTCTTTCAAAGATACCCACAAGAGTCAGTCAGGCTCTCACACCTGTACAGACACCCTTTCTCAGCAGCTGGCAGCAGGTTCTGCTCTGTTGCTTTAAGGGAAGCTTATCTAGCTTTGCTTGCAATGAAGCGTGAGATTAAGTTAGACAAAATAGTCACATGGTTGTCTCAAATATCTTTCTTTATTGCTTTTCTCTATTGCTAAATGACAGTGACTCTGTATGAAGAAGGATTCTGGTCAAGTATCACAGTATTTCAGAAGCAAGGAATTGCAGGTGCCTGGAACCTAGCTGGAAACAGAATATGAGGAACTCACTGAAGTACAGCAGTAAGCTTTCATGCTTGTCCTGGAGATGAAAGCAAAGGGCTTGGTTTGAGTCGGATTTTTACCTTAGCATAACTTCAGTGCAAGTTAAAAAAACCAGCCAAACAAACATGTTTTTAGATGTGCAGACAAGCCTACAGAAAGGCAACAGGGATACAATGCTGGAATCACAAACACAGCTAAGGACTCCTTCCACAGTGTCATGCATGGTAGTAAATCCTTCATCTGTGTCTAAGAATATAAGGACAGGAGGTGAGAGCATCGTGTGTGCCAACACCCAGAGACTTGATGCCCACTGATATTTCTGTTTTTAAAATGGGCACTTAACATTTAGTACATGACTGATTTACAAAGTCCTGTTGGGTATTAAAAAAACCCAAATACCCACAGCTCATTACCATGCTTTAATCAGCACACAGCTCAACATGGAACATCCCTGGCTTGCCACTGGTAGTCTGCAAATATTGTAAAATAGACAAAGTAAAATTAGGCACAACACTTTCCTATTTCTCTAAAAAATATTAAGTGCTTTGATTATCTGAGTCCTGTTCTCTGTCATGAGGCTGTTGGTGAAAACTAAACTCTGAGCACTTCAGTGGGGTTGGCAATCCTCAGTGTGAGGCTGCCTTGATGTTCAGGGTGGATGACTTGCTAATTACGGTGCAGACTTCTGCCTTTCCACTATGCTTGCACATTAGTTTAAACTGATAATTTCTCTGAAAACATCCTGCTTACCTTGGTAAATCTGGTGAGCCTTCTTTATTATTTTCTTGTCATTCAGAAGTTATGCACTTGAAGAAGGAAAACTTGCAGAATGAAAGGGACAATGTGTGGAATACAAAGTTGAAAACGTCTGTAAATATTTCCATTAATCTCGTGTTTTAAACAATGTGTTTTTCTTTACTTATAATCAAAGTCAAGTTAAAATACCACCAATCATGCTTGAGCAATCTAACGTCCTATGTGTTCTGTCTTCTTGTACTTAGTAAGGAACTGAAAAAAATTAGACAGGGAAGAGTTAGCTATGTGCTGCTATGTCAAACTGAACAATGACATAGATAGGACATAATTACATCCCAGCACTTCAAACTAACCTGTGAAATCTGGATCTTGTACTGAGGCCAGATTTGAGTAGTGGCTGGTTTGGGATCCATTGTCTCTCTCTTGTGTCTTTTGGAGGGCACGGCACAGAAAGAGTTATGGAGGAAAACACAAAGGCAAATAAAAAAATTAGGCTAATATTTTTTGAAACGTCAAATGAAATTTACTTCCAACAATGGAAAACTCCCCAAAGGGAAGGAATCGAAGTCCTTTGATTTGAGCCAGTAAATCTGTTCAAGACTGATGTTCAAGAGCTATAATCTTGCATTGATAGAGCAAAGGGCCACATGACTTAAAGCTTTTCTGTGTTCTGACTTTTTTCTCCCCTAGTATGTGTGTTCTGAAATTTCAGATTGACAGTGTTATAACTGAGGAGAAGGGGGTACTGTAATAAGATCCCCTAAGATTCCTCCAGACAGGAGTCACACCCTGAGCTCACATCAGCTTGCCACAGCTCTCCCTCCACTGTGGAATGAACTAGACCAAAATGTCATTCACTCCCCATTCTAGCACATCCCTCGTCAGCTTCCAGCAACAGGGTAAAACCCCTCAGGAAAATGGCCCTAAGTTACCCTTAGGTGGCTAGGATTGACATGGCTCTTCAACTATCCACACGGCATTACATGAAACAACTTGAATTTGCAGTGAATACCAAAGGTGACTCAGTTTGACTGCCCCACTTTGTCACCATAAATAGTAAAACTCTCTACTTGGCCCTGTGATTACCTCAGAGGTACAGATACACATATCACTCCCAGTGTGTCAAATGGTATCTTTTTATGAGAGAGAAATTGTCATCATTTCTTGCTTGATGTCAGTGAGTACTGAGCATTAAGAACAGTTCATTCTCAAGATCCTTCACCAAAATTATTATATTCATTTTGTAATTAAAGATCCTGTGAAGTACAGCAGTAAGCTTTCATGCTTGTCCTGTGAAAACAAATGCAGTGGACACAGAATCGAATGGAAGAGAATCAAAAGGAATTTTCCACTGGCTTGCCATACGTCCAATATGGCAAATCACACTGAAATGTAGAAAACAAAACATCAACAGTACTACAGTTAGATAAAAGTTTGCATTTCAAATACTACCAACCAACACAGAAAATATAACCTGGTACATGTGACCTCTCCTTGGTTTTTTACTTAAAATTTTCATGAGATCTTTAGCTTCCACCCAGTTGCAAGTCATAAACAGATAAAGTGACTCATCTTATGGTCTTATCCAAAGGAAAACATTTCCTAACAAATCACAGAGCCAAAGTTGAAAGCCCTGAGGCCATATTTATACCTACACTAGTAAAGGAAATGTGCCAGGGCCTGTTTTCTGACTCTGAGATCAGCTGATACATGTTGCCACATGTCTTCTATTAAGCTCTCTTAGCCTCCAAAACAGGGTCATCCAAACTGCCACAGCAAGTAGAGTCTCTGGCATTTGCTAAGGCCCACACTGAGCCTGGAAAGTCTTTGAGAAAACGCTAGTTATTCTGGCTGAAAAGAGTGCCATGGTCTATTTCAACAAGTTCCTGGGAATGCTGTGACATGATTTAATTCAGCAGCATAGGTGCAGCCTGAGTCTCAATTATCAAAGCTTGAAATCTGTACAAGTAATAGCAAGGGAGGAAGTTAGATCTGGGACTTTTACATACGGGACTATCTTTAAACTGTCTGACTCATTACAGAAAGGAGACTCACTGTGAAAGTTACTGTAGGATTAAGCATCCTGACATTTGAGAGATGTTCAGCTCTAGGTTATCTGGGTCTGAGACTATGCTTAAAGTGTATCTCTAACTGAAACACTCTGCTGACATCAATCTTGAGAAATGAGTGTAAGGTACTTTCCCACTGTAACCACAAAGGTAATATTAATGATGAGACTATTTTACAGTGTTACTTCACTGCAATGAACCAAAACAGAATTTATTGTACCTGGAGAACTGCCTCAGAAAATCTTTAAAAAACCCATGAAACTGACCTTAAATAGCTCCTTGGTTATGAACGATAATACCACCAAGCCCTTGTGTTCTGGTCTGCAAGATTCCAGAGGCAGACTGAAGCATATCATTTCAGACAGAGGTATTGCAAACTGCCTCTGATTAGGTAGACCAGTATACACAAAAAGATTTAATCAAATGCTGAGCATTTGATCAAAGGGAATTAGAGATGTATATCTCCGGAAAGAAGACCAGATTTCTTTCCTCTTTGCCTCCTATGATCCCCAATTCCTTTTAAGCCAGCAGGAATTCCAGAAGATTCATGCACTGACAAGAGTCACTTCTGTCTGTACTCCTGTGTTTCAAAAAGAAGCTGCTCTCAAAGATCAAAACCTACACAGTACTCCAAAATCTGTTTATTCACTATGTTTTTAAAGTTAAACCTACTCAGTGGGCAAAACACTTTACACAGGTAGTCAAGAGAAAAGCAACTCACACAAGGTAAGCAGGAGCAAAGTGAAAGGTGGAGCTTGGCAGCTGTTAAGCATAATCCCAGACAGGCTGTCTGATTGCTTTTTGTCTCTCAGAAGCCCTGTGGCTCCCCTTAATTTTGGGGATGTATCCACAGCTCTAATTGCTCCCACAGCTGTTGCAGCCATGGGCATTATCCCTGCAACTCCTTCTACTTCTGCAGAAGGCTATGCATGATGAAAATGCTGCAAGGCCCTCTGTTTCTTTTAGAGGAATGTAATCTCACTTCTCCTTAATGCAATTCAAGTAGCATAATACTTTGGAGAGGACTATCAATAAGGATAGGAGCTAAACTTGTCTTGTGTGATGTGTTGTCTAAGAGATCAAAAAGCCCAGATGCAAAATGTCAGCTGAAGGACAGAGAAGCACCACAGCTGTTGACAACCTCAGGAAAAGTCTCATAAATGGTCTTCTTATTCACTGGAATATCTTTAATAGGGACACATTGCCTGGTTCATTTTTCCTCTCTGCCTATTTGCTCTATAAAGCCAAGACCTGAAATTTAAATGGCTGCTTGACATGTCTGTTTTAAGCAATTTCACCTCAATGGACTTCCTTTAGCTTTGGTTGTTTAGAAAAGTGCTGACCCTTGAACTTTATTTCCCTACTAATCTTATCTTTTACTGATCTCTAGGAAGTTGACATATGGATCAGTGTCACCAGAGTGACTGAACAAGGTAAACTTAATAATCCAGTCTGTTTTTACATATTTACATAGAAGGGTGAAGCAAATGCCGGAGACTAATCTATGTTTGATCTTAAAGGACATGAGAACATGATGTCCTGATTTAGCTAGATGAAGTCCCTCTGCTTTCTCTAACATCCTTATTGCAAAATCCTAGAAGTGCTGTAACAAACACCATTTGAAAAATGAGTTGTTCATTTCAAGGCAATAGGTGTATCTTGAGCTAAATATAAACTTGGAAACAAAAGGCTGAGAAGTTATTTACTCAAATAAAAGTTACTGACAGGTTAAAGTATCTTTCGGCTTCTTCTTCTTTATCCTGAAATATTTCTGCTCTAAGTATACCTCCTCTACTTCTACTTCACAAACATTGAGATAATCTTGTTTCTGCTGCTGATCAGAGCTCATATAAGCAGTTGGAAGAGAGAAAATGTTAGAACTGATAGTACGGAGGAATAAGGCAACATTATGCCTCCTTTCTGTGCCTGTTCCTATAGACTCAACCTCTGTTATCTTCCTATTGACTGAAGGTTAAAATGAGAAAAATCAACACCCATTACTAATAATAAAGTGTAAAGAAACCAGTGGAAGCTTTCTCTGTGTTTGTAAGAAATTCATATTAAGAAGTCGAGGTAGGAGGGCAAGGAGGCACTTTCCTCCAAGGCAAAACTTAAATGTCAGTATAGATTATTAGCTAAAGCTGAGTTATTTTGTGTTCATTCCTATGCCAAAAAATCCAAGCACAGGCTTAATTATAGTAATCAAAACATGGATAGAGGATAGATTGCCAGTGTTATTTTCTTCAGGGGATTGGCATAAGCAGTATAAGCAATCTCCAGTTGCTGATAAATCTGCACCTACATTAGTATACTTTGTCAGTTTGATTATAAAAGCAAACCTTTCTCCAATGTTGGGTAAGACCTCATTTGGAAATCACAGAACAGAGAAATCATTATTTATTTGTCAAAGAAGGGGCAGAGAAAATACTTTGACTGATCTCTACTTTTAAGAAATGTTTAACCTTTGCGCCATGTACACGAGTTGTACCTGCAATCATTATTTACTGATGTTAACACACAGCCTCTGCCATTTTTCCTGTAGCCATATTCTCTAAATTCAGGGATAGTGCTATAGTCATGCAGACACCAAGGAGCAGATGGTACAGCTCAGGTTTTTATATGCTGTGCTATAGGCTTATCCTGGAGAGGAATCTGGTAATATTACAGGTGTCCCTAATTTGCATACATGAAAACAAGATCAAAACTTACTAACTGGTTGGGCAATGCCAAGGCAACTGAGCTGGCCTTGTGGGTGTCTGTCTGCTCTGGGCATGATGTTGTAGGCATGAGGTTCTGCTGTGAAACAGTGTCTCTGCCACAAAATTACAGACCAGAATGTCCTTCTGCTTCACGTTCACTAAGTTTTGTAACAACTGACATTTTCTGAAGCAGGTTGCATGGAGGAACTCGAGACCATGCCCAAATCACAACCAGCCACTTATTTTTCTGAACTATGTAATTCCCTGTACTTTCACTAAGAAGTAATATCTAAACAGAAATAAAGGACTCGTATAATCAGTACTTTGTTATTTCCACATAAGTATATAATGATCATGAAAATTATTATTATGCATTGTTTCTTAAAATTTCTTTCCTAGAGAATTTCTCCATAGATACTAATAGCTCTTTCTAATTGCTATCAGAAACAGTGCTTCCACCCTCCACCTCCTCAGTTCTTCTCAATTTTTCCCACCATGTGAGAAAATGTTTCCCAGCCCCAAAACCCACGAACTACTTCCTTACAAATCTTCCCTAATTTCAAAATGACAGCAATACAGTGCGACAGCATATGAAAGGGAGCTAGAAACTGAGAGCATGCAAAATGTCAAGCTGAAGTTTTCATTCAAAACTGAAAAAGAGCTTTGGGTTTCAGTTCTACTCGTCAAAAAGCTCCTGCCTTCAGCTTTCAATTTCCATTTGATTTCCAGTATTTTCTGGTGTTGGAAAAATAAATAAGACCAGAGCCAAAATAAAGGAAAATCTGTTCCTAATGGTATGCTCACTACTTTTGGAAACAGAAGTTCACAAGAATTTGGATCCACTTAGGTGGCTGGAAAATATTCATATTCTTGAAATGTTTTTCCAAAGTGAACTTTCAATGATTTTGACATGTAGTTTTACCAAAATAGATATTTGCATGGTTGCCTGTAACTCTACTCAACTGCTAAGCAGCTCTTTCATTGTTGCACAGTATTGTGGTATTCACACCACCTTTGGCTTTAGAGACACACAGTTCTCCTACACTTCCATGACAGAGATTGATGCAAGTATAAAAGTATAAAATGCCCAATTCTACTATTTCAACACACATTCCATGTAATAAACTGTTGGGCTTCAACCCCACAAATTTGCACACCTAAGGAAACCAGTTGCCTTTAACTATATGGAAGAAATTAGGAACTTAAAATCTTTCCCTGGTTCTTTTCAGAACCAGGTTGTTAACTACACACTAACAAGTGTTCTTTACGCATTTTAGAGGTAAAAAGATTTTCCACTAATTTTTGTGTCATTTGAAGCTCTTTCAGTAATATCTTCTTTCATGATCTGCCTTCCTTAGGGAAACTTGTTTGGAATCATTGTTTTTAAACTAAAGCCCGTGTATTTTAAACAACCTATTCCACTGCATTTCTTGCTCCTCCTTGACATGTCCCTGCCCATGGAAGGGCACAAAAAAGCCCAATGCCTTCCCTGCTGTCTGCAGCTGAGCTTGACCAGCACAAACTGTCCCTCCTGGGATGCAAACAGTGACAGTCAGGTACTATCACATATCCATCCTGTCACTTGGCTTCTGCTCTCTGAGAGCAGGATGTGGAGACAGCCAGACCTCTAGTCAGACACAGAGCAGCAACTTCCTTTACCTACATTTGGTGGCCCTATGCCTCAGACAGGTGAGGAACAGTTCTCAGAGTGAAGGGCTTGACAACAATGATGTTTTAAACCAGTGCAATTAGGTTTGTCCCAACCTACCTGTCATGGCACTGAGCTCCTAGTTTGACATAGTATCACTGTTCTGAAAGTAAGATAGAAGAAAGCCACACAAAACAAGCAATTAAAACTAAAATTATTGTACCTACATGAATCTCAAAGCAAGGTCTGTCAGGCCACAGTGAAGAATTAAAAACCTCACTCCTAGGATTTCTGACTCACTGTTGTCCTGCTTTCTTCTATCTATTGCCCTGTCCTAATATTTTAGTTGTGTAATTACAAAGCTTGTCTCATTAACCCATCCCACCTATCAAATTGTTTTACCTTCCTGGTACGATATTTCGTCATCCTAATCTTATTGTTCTGTCTTATACTGCTTATTGCCTTCTATCAGATTTGATGGTTTTAATCCTAGGTCCCTGCCTTTAATTTCTGTTGTATCACACATATATGCATTGCACTTGTGCTTGCATTGTCCTCTGTAGACTGTCATCCATACACAGAATATTTAAATGAGAAAAAATTCAAGGACAAGTAGAGTTCACACCCAGTTGCTCCACAGATTCAATCGCGTTCTTTTACTGAGATAACTGAACTATTGTTAATAGATTGAAGCATCAATGCTATTCCCATACAAAACCCAAAGAAAGACATGTTCCTTTCCCTGGGAACTTTTCTTTTAAATTATTAATCAACAATGTAGTACACTAAGTATATATATATAATTTCAAAACTGCACTTAAATCAGGTCATTTCTTAGGAGACTCTTACCCAATCTTGTTATTCATATTTCATTCTTCAGGTTTTGTTTTATATTTTTTTGATGATTAGCAAGAGGATGGTTCTTTCTGGACACATCTAAGATATTTCCATACCACAATGAGATTACCTGGGTTTAAATTATTTTATAAACTAATTTGTTGATGTTGTGCTACAAACCACCTAATCATAAAGAATTAGTTGACAATGCCTTCTCCAGGGTATTGGAGGAAATCTCACTCTCACAGGCCTTTGTCTCATAGGCCACCCCAACATCTGCTGGAGGGATGGCAGAGAAGAGAGAAAACCCTGGAGTTTATGGATGATAACTGCCTGGACTCTGTGCACCACTACATGCTGGGGACCAACTGACTGGAAGACAGCTTTGCAGAGAAGGTCTTAAGGTCTTGGTGAACAGGCCAAGCAAGAGCTAGCAAAGTGCCCTTACAACAAAAAAAATGCCAACATCCTCACAAGGCTGCATGAGGAAGACCACCACCAGATAATTGAGGCAGGTGATCCTTCCCCTCTACTCAACACTGGTGAGACACATCTGAAGTGCTGCGTCCTCTTCTGGGTTTCCCAGCACAAGAAAGACATGGACATACTGGAGTGAGTCCAGTGAATGGCAACAAAAATGATTAAACTGCTGGAGCACCTGTAATACAAGGAGAGACTGTGAGAACTGGGACTATTTAGAGAAGTGAAGGCTCAGAAAAATATTATGAATTAAGTCTATAAATACCTGATGGGGAGAAGTAAGGGAAACAGAGCCAGACTCTTTTCAATAGTGTCCCATAAAAGACATGAGTCAGTGGGTACACAATGAAAAACAAGAAAGTCTATTTTAAAATAAGAAAACTTCTTAATTGTAGGAGTGATTGAACCAGATTATCCAGAGAGGTCACAGTGTAACAATCCTTGGAAATATTCAAAATCTGAGTGTACACAGCCCTGACCTGCTCTCAGTGACCCTGCCCTGAGCAGCAATTTGGGACTGAGCAGTTTCAAGATGCCTTCCCAAAGTCATCCTTCCTCCATTTCTGTGACCTCTCTTTATTTGGATGCTCAGTGAGTAGGGTCCAATCAACCAGCCTTAGGCACTCTGTTTGCCCTTCCTTCAGTGCTCTAGATGGGAAAGTCAAAGGTCTTTCTCTAATCAATAGAACCATGCTAATGTCTCCAGTGGCAATTTTACCTGCCTAAGCACAAGGAGCTTTTTAGTTAAAGCACAAGGCTGTTAGCAGAATTACACGTACTGGAATTCATCCATTGATTTTTCTGCTGACTGAAGGCTACAACTCCAAAAAACCTATTGAACAAGGGAATTTAACTAAAGTTCAAATGTTGTGTTTATCAGAGAGTTATTCAAATAACTGGAGCTACTACAGAAGTCTCATCCATGGCTGAGTTTATTGTAGCTTACCACCATTCAGCTGGTGCACAATAATGTCTTACCCTTAAGTAAATTGTGTGTGTGACTGAACCAGTTCTGAGTTTGGAGTTATGTGATGCAGATGATATTTTTTCTTATCAGAAAGCAAGCCCCCATGCAAACACACATTCCTGTCTACATTTTTTTTCCTGCCCCCACGATTCTACCTCTAGAACACACCTTAAAAAATAACCAACTCACTAGCACAGCAGAAAAGAAATGCTTTTTCTCACAAGATTGGTTTTCTACTAGTTGAGCAAGTTTCCCCTGGCTTGGAGCACGATCGTAGGAAGCACATTGTCAGCTCAACAGAGAGGTCTGGGTTGCAAAGCAAAGAATTGTAGGTAAAACAGGAGGGAAATGGGCCAGAGAGTGATGGGGTCAGACTGCCCTGGAGGCATCCCCAAACCTCCAAATTGGCTCAAGCCATATCACAAAGCTTTACCCTTAGCAACCAATAATAATTCATAACATCCCCAGGCATAAACAGGTGACAAAAAGAGGAGTTCCAGTCACAGGTAAAGGAGAATATGGCATTGGAAAAATGAAACCACAATGTGGATTTTCTTCTTTAACCACCCAGTGCAACACACTATTCACAGGGTCCTCATCCAGGGGGATGCAGGAGAGCAGACGATCGAGGCTAATGTCACTAGCAGAACAAGGCAGGCCCCCATGCCACATTGACAGGAGAAAAAGATGAACAGGACCAAAGAGAAGTGAAATTTTTTGATCTACACCAGTGGATTGGCTTGATATATCACAAGAGAAAGAGCCAAAGCAGGGAAAGAAGTTGTTCCAATGTATGAGGCACAGTCCCCAGATGTGGTACATCCAGAAGCATTTATTAAAAGTGTACATAGCTTTTATAATATTTTCACTACCAGGTTAGAATAGTGTGAGCCTGGATAGCCAATAATATAAAAGTTCAGATGTCTGCTAACCAATAATATACATGATCCCTAATAGCAATATCAGCTTTTTTCCCTAAGTGCTTGTACAACAGTTTCTTCTGTAAAACTACTGTGCTTTTGCTGCTTGTCATATTTTAGAAACTTTGTTACATCTCTCCCACCTTGACTGACTAGTCCTTTCTTTTCTAACTAAAAGTTCTTTGTTTTCTTTCCTTACATGTTGTAGTTCCTGGGGCTTCATTTTAGTCTTGAACTCATTTCTATCATTATTGCTAGACTTTAAACAAAGTCCCATATATTCAAAACAGCTGCTAAGAACAGAAAACTACACCAGGTAATGTACAGTATCATTCATATCTTCTAGGAACACCTGCATCCAAAATATTGCCCTTTCTACTGGAGTCATGGCAAAAATGTGCTTTTTTCAAAACTAAAGGTATGAAATCCTAAATAAATGTGTAAAAAAATCCAGAAAAATACCATGTCTGTTTTTTAATTGTACACATAAACTTTTATATCTAAAATCTGAGAGTTGAATCACTGAGGTTAAAGAGCTAAAAATCCAAAATCATGTTTTGTTTTACTGCCCTGAATACACAGAACCACATATTTTTTCATGTTTTGTCTATTCTCATTAAAAGCATTTTCTGAGAAGAAGCTGACAGCTCTCCCTAGTTTTCTCTTGATATTCAGCTGCTGTTCTAAACATAAATTGTACTTTGAACATTTATTTGTTCAATGTGATGAAATAAATGGGTTTAACTGCTGAATTTTATTACAAAAAACAGAGATTTGTCATTAAATTATTCACTCATTTAGGAAAATCATTGGCAAAATCACATAATGAATAATAAAATCATTATGTATTTGGAAATTTTGGAAAACTGGAGCTTTTAAATTTATTCAAAATTAAGTTTTCATATATAACAATGAAAGCAGCTTTCCTATTCAGCAAGGATGTCACTGAATAACTAACAGCATCTTGATAAGGTAGCTTTTCTTTGATTTGTACATGTGAAGAACCAGTGGGTATAGAATTAGTTTCCCTGACCATAGATCTGTTTTGCTTAACTATTTGAGTGCCCTTGGCATCACTCTGTTACATGCCAGTCATTACTCTCCTAGGTAATACACAGACATGATTTAGAGGATGGCACAAGCCTGGGACTTGTCCACATGGACACTTTGAGCAGAATTAACTCATTATGGAGCAGAAGTAAGATTAATTATAAGAGCCATGCTGTGAGATACTGACAACAGTCCTCTGTGTGATTAAATACATTAAAAGTATCCATAGGGTCCCTGGGAAGCATTCTGAAAAACTACCAGCCTATTCATTGACCATTGTTTTAAACCTACATTAAACCATCCACTTCACTGTAGTGGCCCTTACAGATCAGCCAGTGCCTGTGCCCTGTGGCAGATAATGAAGATATAAAGATACAGCCCAGCTAACAGTTATGAGGTTTTTAGCTTGATCTTCCTGTTGCTATAATTTGTTTGTTTTGAGCATTTAGCCTAGCACATGTTGGGAAGAGGGCGTTTCAGCCTTTTTCTGAATTTAAGATTAGCAAACAAGAAAATAATTTCACTTTCCTGAATTTATGATTAGCAAACAAGGAAACAATCAAGGCAAAGACAGATAAGACAACTGCAAGTAAGAAAACACCAGATAGCTATAATTATATTTGTTTGCTTGATTAGATTGCAAATAGGTATTTTTCTCTCACCCAGTAATTCTTTGAAATGAGTGAATATATAGAAAATAAATAAATGATGGTATGGTGGAAAGGCATTATCTGCAGCATGAGCACAGGAGGAGTGAAATCAATTTATTCAGAGAGATGACATTAAACAAGTGCTAAAAAAACTTTTAATACTTCTCCTAGCTTTTAAACTATTAGTAATTATGTGTTAACCTGAAAAAATATCTCAGAATTTAAAAAATATTTCATGATACAAGACCAGGTTGGATGAAACTCTGAGCAACCTGATCAAGTTGAAGGCGTCCCGGCTGGTTGCAGGAGAGGTTGGACTAGATGAGCATTAAAGGTTCCTTCTAACCCAAACAATCCAATGATTCTAAGTATATCTTATACAGATATGCACTGGATAAAAGAGCAGTAGATGTTACCTCGCATTTGAAATGCAAATTGGGTGACAATTAGATAAGCACCTAATAAATGACAACAAATTTGAACAGGGAAAATTTTAAGAAATTCTGAAAACTGGTAGCTAAGGTCCAATAAATCTAAAACTCCTTAAGGAAAAGAAAACTATCTTAATGCAGAAAACAGAATAAACAGAAAAATGAAAAATTAACTGGTGGATAAATGATCAGTCCTTCAGTGATCTAAAGATCTAATCACATGGAAACTGTAAATTAGGCAGAACTGATACAGTGGAGTTTGAGAGAGCTTACAGAGATAAAAGGAAAAGAGTGTAAAGACCACGGCTGAAAATTAGATATCACAAGGAAGAGACAACATTCATATTGAAATAGAAAACCAAGGAAAGGTTTCCTGCTGTGTAGCTCTTAGGCACTTTTAGTCCAATGTTGCCAAGAAAGAAAAAATGCCACTCCCATATCAGGCAGTTAGTATAATGAAAGGAATAAGTGAGGCAGTTAGTGAGAAAGGAATAAGTCAGATGCAGCAGGGGAAGACCAGACTAGAAAATACTTTTATAAATTGGCTGTTTTCGCATTAGTTTGTCCTAATGAGTTTCACTCTCATGTGTAATAAACAAGTATCTGGACAACCTCAGAACCACTGGCAGTTGTCACTGGCAGCTCATGAAGGATGAAGATAGATTTCAGGAAATAAGGCAATGTAATGCTGCCATTCTTCTTTCTTAGCATAAAACCTGAAGAAAATAATCAGTGTGTAAGCCCATAGAAAAGGACAAATAAGTAGCAGTCAAGAACAAACCAAGGCAAGGAAATGTCATCTCCACCTATGATGGAGTAATGTATTTCACAGACAGGGGACAAGCACTAGCTTTGAAATACTTTGATTTCAGTACATCTTTGGGTATCGCCTCCTGTGACTTTCACAAACGTGCAGATTAGAAGGCGCGCTACCACACCACAGAGGTGTGTCTGCTGGATTGCCTAGGAGTCTGCTCCAGGTCTTGTGTTTGCACAACTTATTGTTTGCACCACTGGTTTGGATCAGGGAATACATACTGGGCATGCTGCAGGAAGGGTTGCAAACACCAGGGGACAGGATTAGAATTCTAATCCAAAGCCTCTTACCTAATAGAAAAAAATGATCATGAAGAAAAAAGATGCACTGTAGTCAGGACAAATTAATAAAGGTCTGTGCCTAAGTAGGAATAATCCACTACATAAATACAGAATGTACAATAACCACTGCAGCAGTCAACATGGAGAAAAGGATTTGGCATTATGAATTACCCTCTGAACTTGCATGAGTGAAGTCATGAAGTTGCAAAGAATGGCAAACAGCATGTAAAAACTAAAGGCAAATATGACCTAGAAGCATGACCACACACTGTCAGCGTAGATGAATGCTTCTTTTAAGATGGGGTAGTACAGAAAAAAACACAAGTACAGCATAAGGGAGGACTATATCATATCTTCCCATTGGAGGCTTTATGCATTAATTAGACAAGTTCCTGTTGGGAACTGTGCAGTTGTGGCTAATTCTGCCTTTGGGTATGTGATTTGGACTCTGTGGCCTTTCAAGGTACTCAGCCTTACAATTTACAGGTTCTGTCATCAGTGAAAACTTCCAGCACAACCTAAAATTGCAGTGGCAGGACTGCCTTCACCAATACCACTCTGGTATTCAGAGAGCACCAGTGATGCAGGGTGTTGTCCTCTAAACAGCAGCGAAATGATCCTTCTTCACCTCTCTCTATGAGGTCTGATTTTAGAAGGGAACTCCACTCAAGTACTGAATCACTACACTGAACAAGATGTAGTGCTTTGACACAATGAAATGGAGGGACAGGCATACATATCCTGATTTCCTTAAAAAAAAAAAAAAAAAAAAAAAAAAAAAAAAGAGATAAAAAAAACTATAAAAACAAGAATCTAATCCACAGATTTCCGTGCATTTTGTCTCAGGATTCGGGGGGCAGTAGAGACTTAAGCAGAGCAACCTGCATCCATTTTAAGACAGCAATGAAACACCTCCACAGATGAGGTGCCAAGCAAAATCAGAACTTGAAGGCTGTGTGTCCATATTTGACTCCCACCCTCCAAAGAAAATGACTAAAGAAATTGAAAGTTCAATTCAACAATAGTGGCAGAATGAGTTGGGCAGAATGAGTTGCATAGATAAGACATTTTAGAGACTGAACAAAACAAGGCTGGTGAGGGGCTTGGAACACAAGCCCTATGAGGAACAACTGAAGGAGCTGGCATTGTTTAGCCTGGAGAAAAGGAGACTCAGAGGTGACCTTATCACTCTCTACAACTTCCTGAAGAGTGTTTGTGGTCAGATGGGGGTTGGTCTCTTTCTCCAGGAGCAACTGACAGAACCAGAGGACACAGTCTTTAGCTGTGCCAAGGGAAATATAGGTTGGATGTTAGGAAAAAGTTTTTACAGAAAGGGTGATAAAGTACTGGAATGGTCTGCCCAGGGAGGTGGTAGAGTCACCATCCCTGAATGTGTTTAAAAAAAGACTGGATGTGGCACTCAGTGCCATGATCTAGTTGAGGTGTTAGGTCTGGGTTGCACTCAATGATCTTGAAGGTCTTTTCCAACCTAGTGATTCTGTGTGATTTTGTATGTGTGAAACAGGTCATGATGATTGTGTCAAATCCCAAGGGCTGCAGGTGAAGACTTCTCTTTCTTTCCCTGCCTTTCTCATTTCCCAATTCACTTCAATAGACCTTTCTCTTCCTTCCCCAGGAGGAACTTTCCCAGACACTGAAATCCAGTCATGTCTAAATGACTCTCCATCTTCATTCTCCCACAGAAGCTTCCATCTTGCTCCCACTAATAGTTGCTCATCTACCTCTCCCTTCACCTTTTTTTTTTTTTTTTTGGGGGGGGGGGGGGGGGGGGGC
>VZUI01096694.1:0-76614 GCA_013401135.1 Cettia cetti
GCCCTGCCTGAAGGGACTGACCCCCCGCCCGAAAGCCGCCTTCCCGAGCTGCTGCCCTGCTCCGAGCCCTGCCTGAAGGGACTGACCCCCCGCCCGAAAGCCGCCTTCCCGAGCTGCTGCCCTGCTCTCAGAGCCCTGCCTGAAGGGACTGAAATACTACTCCAAACATCTGTACCAGTCTCCGTTTCCTTCCCTTTTTGTGGTAAGATATTTGAAGAACTTCTTTGACAAGCTCCTCTCTAAGAACTTACCTGCATTTAATCTGTCACTGCATGTATTTGTCATATAACACTGAGGGCAGTTCAGCCAGAAAGATTACCCTGTGTAGAAGCCGAACTACTACCTGCTTGGAATTTTTGTTGTCCACTCATAATAATCTAAATCAGTAGATCAAAAATCCATTCAAATTAATCTATATCAGCAATAGTGATAAAAAGAATGGAGGCTATTATCACAAAGTAAATGACACCTTATCTCTTCATGTAGTATTAGTATCTCAAGGTTTATGATTCATCACTTAAAATTTATTGGTAATAATGAGTACAAAAGGCTTATGCCTACAAGCTTCTGAAAGTCCCACATGCAACAGGGCTGTTGGAGGGGAAATTAATCCCTGCTTGGAAATGTTTGCAGCGTGAAGTAGTGGACAAAGCACAGGATCTGTAACACATAACACTTTTGTGAATAGTTTGGTTTGCATGCATTTTAATTAGTGCACATAGGGTGGGATTTGCAAGTGAAAAATGCAGCAAGGAGGTGGGACACAGAAAGGTTTTGCTCAGCCTTTCCCTCCTTAGTCACAGACTCTGAATTGTGCAGACTGGCGCAGCATGAGAGGCAAAGCTGATGTCTAGATTTCAAGGCACTGTGACCATGCCAGGTTTACTTTTTGGTCAGTGACCGTTTCACAATAAACTCTGGGAGCTTTGGGGTTGCCAGTGCAGCAGGTGACTGCAGCATCGCTGGGGTCACAAATGTTTCACTCAGCTGCACTCCAAACACCACATGTAACATCTCTGACAGCGTTCCCTTCTGGTTGGAGTTCAAATATTAGCACTGCTATCCATCATGGTGCTAAAGCCCTCCTCATCCATGGGAATGATCCTGCCAAAATGAGTGTGGCAGCCGGTGACAGCAGCACTGGAGAAGTGACAGCACACCAGGAGTTCAGTACACAGAGGCAGGTTTACAGCACTACAAACATACATAGGTTTGTAAATGGTCACAAATTTCAGTAGGGCAATTAAAGAGAAGATCCCAGTTTTATAAACTAAACATCCCAGAGCAGTCAAACAAGGTTTAAACAACGAAAAAATGTATATTAAATAGGAAAGCTTTGGGCAATTAAATTGCCCAAGTGTACTGGAGAGAAAAGTGTCTTTCCTATTTAATCACTGTGTTTAATCAGTCTGGTTTAAGCAGTCTGTCTAAAAAAATCAGATTTATTAGGTCTACGGCAAGCCAACAGTTTTTTAATCTGATGTTTTCCATTCCAGAGACAGTGAGATCCAAGTACCTACTGTGTCTTCAGCTGGCACAAAGCTTGAACAAAACCCTGGAATGGTCACTTATATGTAAACCAAAGCCAGGACTGCATCCTCAGAACGGGGAAGGTGAGATCCAGGAAGGAGAACTGCAAGAGTGGAGAGCACACAGACAAGTGAGCTGGCCCAGGTACAGTGCAGAGTGTAGCACAGAAATGCAACTGGAGCTGAACAGATCACAACTAGCAGACATGTTGCTGTGAAATAGCCCAAACTGAATTTACTTATTAAGTAACAATTTATCACTGTAATTTGCTAGTTACCCTCTTAAAACTATCAGGAACACCAAAGAATTGGGGAATCCTGTCCTGTGCTGTGACACATTCCACTATATCCTACATCATCCTATTTTCAAGAGACTCTTGATTTTAAAAATTCCTTTGGCAATCCTAGCGCTCCCCACAATTCCCTGTTAGAGATCTGAGTAAGAGCAACTAAGTTTCTGTTCAATTCTGTCTTACCTTTTACATTAGGAAGTTACACGCCGGCATACTTGGCAGCATTACTGAATTCAGTGATAAACGTGTGATGCAGAGTACCAGGAACTGACAAAGTTCCATGTTTCCATCTGTTCTTTAATCTGAGAAATTTATCTTGTTATGCAGGCAGTCCTTCTTCCTTCAGGACTTCCACCCATTACATCCATTACCCCAGGTTTGGCGAGTCCTTACAATTGTGTTCAATTTGGGAAGCAAGACCTTATTGCAAACAGCTTTCCCCTCAAAAAAATACCACTATGGTACCTTTTAAACTCATTTCCCCCACATTCACTAGGTACACAAATATGTAAAAAAAATCCCCAACCATACCACAAAAAAAAAAAAAAAAAAAGCAGTTTCTAAGCAAGTGCTGTTTATAGAAAAGCAGTAAAGCTGGCCTCAGTAGTTTTAAGTTACTTTAAGAAACTAAATATAAGACACTTAAAATTGCGTTCTCTGTCAGCTCTGACCTTTCTTTCAGTTTCAGCCCTTGCCACAAGTACTAAAACCGAACAGTGGCTGCAAATAAATCAGTTTTTCACAAACTACATCTTGGTGTCACTGGTTCAAGGCTCTCCCTTGAACAGATGATACCATCCCTGATCACCACCAACTCTGCTTCGAGGCTGATACACCAACACACGTAAATGCGCACAGGCATTGAGAGTGACGAGACTCACTTTTACTTCAGGTGATTCATCAGCTTGTTCATATATTGCAAAATTCATCCTTTTTATTTAACAAGGGACAATATGGTGTCAGAAATTAATGTTCTAGTTATTTTGTCCAAACAATTACTTCTGGTTTTTACATGTCTATATTTTTCTGGTGTACCTTCCAGCCAGGAACCATCTGATGTTTCCCTATCTGGGATGTGAAATAGAAAACACTGGCGTACCTTTACTGTGGAATTTCTCAGAGCTGCCTTGTAACTATCCCCTCTACCCCTTAAGTTTCACAAGCCTCATTCCATTTCACTGTCAGCACATGGAGGAGCAGGATGCACCTGCAATCCTGGACCATGTGATACTTCCTTGAGCTGAAGGTTCCAAGTTGGAACCGTTCCCAGAGAACATTTCCCGTAACAATTTGCTGTTGTTTTCCAGCTCAGTTTACGAACAGCCAGAGATTCCCCAACACATCCAGAAAAGCTACTCTGGAGTAACCTGAAACCATCTGTATACTGGGATGGTGGGCAGGGGGAAATGGCTTGCATATTCTAGAAATTAATAAAGAAGCTAAAGTGAAAGATACTCAAAATGTATGAATAAACCTTTCCAGTAAACGCAATCCGCAAGTTTATACTTGTTTGGAAGTATTTAACCACAAGTAGCTGGTAGTTAGTCCATTACAGGATTTTTTCTTTATCACAAATAACCATTTGTATCACACAGCAATTCCAGCTATCATGCTGACCCTTTGCCTCAAAATTGTTTTTTAAAAGTTAAGGTATATGCCAGTATTTTTAAGCTGAATAGCAGGTATCTATCTCCAAGACAGACCCACCTGTAAAAAACATTCTGAGCTGCAGAAAACCAGTACAAGCAAATGCTCCTTCAACAGTTTAAGCCTGCTCTCAGCCTCTTATAATTTCCTTGATGATTAAGAAAAAAATCCCCCCCCTTTTTTTTTTTTTGGAAAAGACTCAAACTACTGGAGAAGTTTATTTGCAAGCTAAATGTCTGTAAAATATGAGGCATTTGCAATGTTCCTTCTGGTATGAGCTACTGCGTTTTAGAAGTAAAAATTGTAGCTGAAGTTTCAGGAAAAATGTCAGTTTTCCACGATTATATTATGCCTGACCAGACAATTTCTGATTTGTCTGGTGCTTTAAATATAGCCACTAGGTTATGCTGACAGCCATACAAAGTGAACTTGCACTTTAACCCACAGCAGTAATATCAAGATTATGAACAGCTGCAAATGCAGCATTTCCATTTTCAGTGCCATACCAAGTTGAATTCAGAACCACCTAAGGACAAAGCAGCAGCTGGTTAAAAAAAGAAAACGTAAGTCAAATTATAAAGCTACATAGTTTAGTACATTAAAACAAAACCAAGGACAATGGTATTTGTATAAGATTCCAAAAATATACAGATGGCAGAGGGGAATAATCACTGTACACAACTCTGAGGTGGTTAAAGTGACCAGAGAGACTGAACAGTGCAAGACATGCTTTTCCAGTTACAAGCTCAAAACAGAAGTGCAAAAGAAATTAAAGCTCTGTCTGAAGTGATTTACCTTTTAGGATAAGGAAAGCTTAGAATATTGTCATCAGTGTTACAGAGAAATTTCCACCCCACCCCCAACACAGACACACAAAATAGCTTAAGTTTTTTCCATAATACAGCATTTCACTCAAATGATGTCCCCAGAGCTTGGTGACTCCAGGGACAATTTGTAGGTGTTCGGTGTTGGCCTATGACCCAAGTGATGCACAGGCAGCCTCTCCATCCTCCAGCTTTGGCTAACAATAAATCCCTGCCTTCCAGGCAGGGTGAGTGGCAGCCACACAGCCCTGTGCTCAGGCTCAAACGCTTCTGCTGCTTGCCTGCCCAGACCACCTCGCTGCAAGGAAGCCGCTGTGCTGAAAGCAGAGACTGAGCTATGGCTGAGGAACAGAGGAATTGCTTGACAGGTCTCTGTGCTCTCTCCCAGAGTTTGGAACAGTTTCAGGCAAGTGCTTTTGGCAGGCTGACTAAGCTGTACATGCATCTATCCATGCAAATGTAGAATATGGCTCCCAAGACCTAGAACCAGGGTGTGTGCATGTGAAGACTGGATAGAAGGCCCTTCCATGGAAGTTTACAAAAATATATAGCCAATACTGTAGCTTAAGAAGTCAGTTTTACTCATTACAGAGAATCCCAAAAAGCATTAACTACTTTTCAGACATTCCAGACAAGGTCACTTGTAACAAAAAGGTCAAGTTCTCAAAAACAAGGTTTTAAAAGCGGATCTTTCCTTCAAGTGAACAGGACATCTGTTTTTACTCTTAACCATTTAGTCAGTTAAGACAATTTATTTAAGATTTCATGTGAACATATGCAGAAACACAAATAAGTTTACTTTAAACACATCTGCACGGAAAAAAAGGTTAACCCTTCAAAACATAACAGAGCAGGTCTGGTTAGTATATAGCTATTGCAAATCTTAAAGATTCTGTGCATTAGGCCCACCCATATAGAAAGCAGGGGAAAAGTCAATGAAAGAAAATTACTGTTCAAGTCTAAGTGGTGTTTTGAAGAGCCAGCAGCCTAAGTGACACCATGAAGCTGGTCACAGTATCCACACAAGCAGGTCTGCTTGGGCTGCTAGAGCAGTGTATCCTCCTGAAGGCGCCATTTCCTCCCCAGTTATTTTCTGTTCCGAAGGCGTTTAGATTTCCTAGGACAGTCTGTGGAATCCACTGCCTTCCTCCGTTTCCTGGGAGATTGTTCATTGGAGCCCGAAGCTGAAGAGTTCCCTACTGTGCTCTCCATCACCTCTCGCAGCTTGCGCTCCAGCTCGGCCAAGCGCGCGTTCTGTTCCCCAATGATTTGGGTTTGCTCAAGCAGTTTCTGGTCTTGATCCTGGAGCTGCTTCTGCTGCTCCTGCACTTTGACGCGCAGCTCCGAGATCTCCCGCTTCAGCGCCGTCAGGCCCGTGCCGTTGGCTTTCACCTGCTGCTGCAGCTTGGTCACTTCCTGCCTGGAAGGGCTCTGCTTGGAGAACAGCTGCATGGTTGTCAGCGCTGCAGAAGGCCCTGGAACTTCAGAGAGAACTGGGATTAGTACTCTGCTACCTGCGGGGAGCAACGCTGTCCCAGTGTTCACACTCTGCATATCCCTACTCCCCGCACATGAATCTGAATACCCATTGCAAGTTACGTGAACAGGAAAACAGATTTACAGTCACTTAAGTGTCTGACAAGAACGTGGTCATCTCAGAGCACAGTCAGTTCAATTTAAAATACTTACAGCTTTTCAGTAGTCTGGAAAAAAGTTCATAACGCATTTCCTGTCTATAAGCCCCCCTCCTTTTGCTGTATCAAAAACTGTGTAGAACTATTGTGTTGTCATCTAGACTTAATGTCACAGATGTTAAAGACAAAACCCCACAAAACATCTATAAATTACTTAATATGGAATATTAAGACTGAATAAATGTCTTTCATTAGAGCAGCAAACTTCTGCTGTCTCAGTTGCAGGCAGCTAAAGTTCTAAAAATTCGTAGTTTGGAACTTAACAAGATATTTCAGTGTAACTTACATTTTAGAAGAAAGGAATTTATTTTCCATGCTTCTTTAGAATCACTCTTCCTAAGCACTAAAACCATACTGGAATCTGAGCTTGGAACTGTTGACTCTAATAAAGTTCCTGCAAATCAAGGAGACTAACAGCTACTGTATATATCTTTCACTTTTTCTGCCATATAAGATTATCTATCACTTTTGCTGTCATTCTACTCTTCTAGCAATGCTGTGCAAGTAAGGTGCAAGTGCTCTACAGACAGAAGAGTCTGAACAGTAATCCTCCTTTCCCTCCTTTTCTCTGTTAGGATGCCAGCACAGCAACCATTACGTGACACTAAGGGGGTGCTACTGGAGAGGTTATGCCCTTCCCTCAACAAGAGAGAGGCATTTTAATGCACCACCAAGGCCTGGCCTTGAAAAGTTGATTGACATCAACTGTGAGTCTGGGCAATACTTCCTTAGCTGAGAGGCTTAGTATATATTAAAACAAATAATTTTAAAAAATTTAAACCCATATATAATTTTTTAAAAGGTCTATAATTAAAAAAAATGAAAGTATAACTAACAGGATATAATTAAAAGGTGGCATACATACTTATGGCTAAAAGGATGGACAGGACATAAAAGAAACAAAAGCATCTGCAATTAGGCCTATTGTTTTTGCTTAAGATGCACTTTTCCCCCAATTTTTACTAAGTTATCCTTCTAGAGAGTTAAATTTCACAGTTCCTAAAGAGTGAACACATCCTGTATAGGGAAAACTCTACAATTTTACCCATCTTTTGCCTTTTACCATTAGGATAACTTTGGCCATGAGGCAACTACCTTAGAGTTTGGTTCACTAAAGTTCTGGAAAGTCTGACAGAGTATACAAAGGACCAGTTTAATGGCTTATTTATAGATTGTTATTTTAACTGCCTTTTCACTATTACCTATAACTGTTTTGCTTGTTAAAACATAAAATAGTACCTCCAGTAAAGTAAAAAAAGCCCATTCTAGCCCTCTGTGTACTACTACAGCTTAGGCAAATTTATTTGCAGCTTGTCCTAAAAATAAAAGGCATCAAGTTGTCATCTCATGTGCCAAATTTCAACCAAATGCAGTGATAAAGTCTCATTCATTGGTGGCACAAAAGCATTTGTTTAACGAATACACACTATGCATAATTCTAACATACATTCAAGTGACTGTTCTTTTGGTAGTACAAAGGCTCCTTAAATTTCAAAGCAAATGAATTTCAGTTAGCATTCTTAAGAAACAAGTATCATCAATATTTATGTAATAAAGCTCCCATTTAAGGGAGGGAGCTTTGAAAACATACAGTGCTGTGATTTTTAAAGAAAAACTGAATAAAACTTAACTATACGTTGGAATTAATACCTGGGGCAGTTCCTATTAGGCGTCCCGATACATCTGACCCAGGCATCTTTCTTTTCAGTATTGGAACAATCTTCTCATCAAAATATTCCATAGCCATGGAGGAAATGTCCCTTAGTTCTTGAAGAACTTCATGAGCTCTCTGAGGAGCTCTTGTAGAGTTTACATATCTTAGCACTCGATAAATTTCATCTATTACCTAAAACATTTAAGAAGAATTAGGATTTTCTGATAAAGGCAAGATTATTTCAGTTTGTTCTAGGAATTCTGGGGTTTTTACCACATAACAGTTGCACACTACTGCATGTCTTAGTTCCAGATCAGCCTTTTGAAGTGCTGTTCATGATGTATCAGAGAAGCTATTAATTTAATCTATCACAACAGCTCTCCTCAAAGTTATGAAATAATGCTCATTGGGTGAAGTCTGAAGTACAGCCGTAATTGGCTTGCAAATTACATAGCCTATACTCAGCAGAGCATGATCATTTCCTTCAGGAGAACCTGAAGCAAGAAGCCCCAAAGCAGAGCAGTCACTACCCCTGCCAGTTATGAAACAGAATTGCAGTAGCAAGAATTAGCATTATGTCAGCCTGAAGAGCTGTAAATATTTACTTGAGTCCTCTTCCATACACACAAAATACTGCAAATTCAGATTAAGTCCAAAATATGCTCATTTACAAAACATCAATCCACTATGAACAGAGAAGAGAACTCTCTTGAAATGTTTGGGAAACAAAGCCCTTTGGTTAGGAGAGATACAGAGATGAAGGGTGTCACACTAATTTATGAATTAAAGTCTGAGGCAGGTCAAGACAGGAGCGCTGGTCTCTTAGCCAAAGCTATTAGCCACAGCTATTTTGCACAGGATTAGGAATGTCTGAAGAGCTTCCCGAAGAACAAGGACGTAATAAGGACCTCATAATACAGTTGCACCCTCTGTTCTGATAAAGGAAGCTTAGCTAAAAACTCCCAAAAGCTAGACAAGACCTAAGTTTCTCATCAAGCAACAACCAACAAAAGACTTCTCTAATTTCATCCACTTTATATCCTGTTAGCAACAACATCCTCAATATAAAACCTTGCAGCAGTGCTCTGCTATCACACAGAATGCTGAACCTCAGATCAGGATTTGCATATTCTAAAACAAATTCACTTCCTGGCAGTCCTGTGGTGAAATTTCCTGAGGGAAGCAAAGCAGGTGGGAGGGAAGCCACGATTGTAAGTGAGCACTAAGCCTTGAATCTGATTGAAAAAAATACTAATTAATGGGTGAACTGATAACTGTGCTGAGAGAGCAGCAGTGCTAGTAAACTCACACACTAAGTACGTAATTTAAAAAACCAGCAAACCCACCACAAACTTTTTAGCAGTTCTATCAAAATAAAATCAAGGTCCTTACAAGTTGGTGCCCACAAGGAAAGCAAGCTCACCTGCCCACCTCCTGTACCCCCCTGGTCTTTCTCTCTACTCTTCAGAACAGCAGGGCAACATTTTTATCATTTACCATGTAAGTATCAGGGACTTAAGTTCAATTGACTTCATTATATTAATTTTTTAAAAATACATTGTATGTAAAAATATAATGTAAAGTCAAATAAGAATATAATTCAAATTTAATTAGATATCAAGTCAACAGGAGTGTACAGAACTAGTTACTTCTTCAAGATAAGAATACATTCCATGCCCACAGCTTATCCTCCCACTGCATGCATAAGTGCCTGCATGCTTCCCTACAACCCAAGAGGTAACTTCTCCATTCATCTCACTGCAGTTCAGTTCTCTGCCCACAAAAAAGTAACACCAACATATCCAAACCTTACATGGAAAGATCAATGAACAGAGCATTAGGATAATGTTCACTGATCTCATTTAATCCCTGAGCTGTACCAGTCTTCCTCTGAGCATGATTTTGTCAATTCCCCTGTGCACTGGTGATTTCACAGCTTATAAAACATCGGTATCTCCAATGTACATCTTGCCTGCATAATTTATATTTAATGCTGGGCTAGTATTCTAAAACACCAGAACTGCTCAGTAATGTTCCCATTTAACACACTTTACATTTAAAACTAATTCCACCTACTGTACAAAAATATACCATTACTGTAATACTGAACAGTGTTTTGACATACTAAATACCTTAATTCAATTAACCTGAAGTACTCAAACCCTTAAGAAAGGTGCCTAGAATCTTGATTGACTGAGTGCTTAGTGTTATGTTATGTGTAGTCGAAATTACTACATCTTCAGATGGCCTGATCACGTGTCTTTTCTAAAAGGTTGTAGAGGATGAGTATACCACAAGTCAAATGTCAGAATGAAGAGAGAATCTAAGGGCAAATAGAAATCAAATTTAAAATAATATTTAAATACAGCCTGGTTTATTAATTTCAGACTGTCTGGTAAAACAGAGTATCTGCTTGTAGGTTTGTTTGCAAGTATATATACATAGATAAATGTGTATATATAGAGATATAGATATATGTATAGATATAGACATAGATATGTGTGTGTGTATATATATAAACACATATATATACACACACTATATCAATTCTCCCCAGCTGTGCCAGGTTAAGTAACACAATCCTATTTTTTAAACACACATATATATTCACATAATATACTCGACATTTTACCTTTCCAGGTATGAAGCAACAGAGATTGGAATCCACATACTTCATGAAAGTCATATTTAAGAGAGAAAGTCTCGTTTCCACAGCAGCAAGGATGTCTGCATGGCGAGCTAATGAATGGTTTCTCCTTTCTGACTCCCGTCTGGAAAGCAGAGCACAAGGTGACACTGATTTAACAAGGAGTCAAAAAATCAAACTGTAACATTTCTCAAGTTAATTTCACCCTTAAAACCCTGTAACCACTAACATTTGTCTTCATGGAAATAAGATACTGACTTATCCAGCTAGAAAGAGCATACTACACTTAGACAAAACTTGTTCTCTAAATAATTACTATACCTTATGTGCTCTACAAATTTTGTATGTAATTTAGGACTATTTAAGAACAAGGTTGCAGTACTAACTAGCAGCAGACACTGAGTCACAGTAAGTATTTTTATCCCACTCACTCATATAGTCAGTACTTCAATGCAATTGAAATAATAAATATATTAGTAGTGAAATTTACATAGTGAAGAACTGCTATGAAGTTTAAGTTGAGACAGAAATGCTTTCTGACAAAGGATCTCTATGCTAAGTAGCACTTAGTTTCTTCACTCTGACTGGGAAACCTGATAGGACACAGCAGCAGCTGTGCTTCTTCACTGGAAAGAGGAAGAAAGACATTGCTTCAGTGAGAAACCAGTTCCCAGTAATGCTCACATGTCAAATCCCTCTTCCTTGTTCCCGTTTAATCCTTGCCAGTGAAAAACCTTGCCCTTTTTTTTAAGCAGAGTCTTTGATAAATGATCAGTGAATGCAGTTGGTCTTGAAAAGGAATGGCATTTATTCATTCCCAGGAATCCTCGCTTAATTTGCCAGAAGAGTTGAGTAATAGAGAACCCAGACTTCTGTTTCAAATACCAGACATTTTTCACACTTTTATTCTGTAATTAAATCTTAGCTTCAAGGTGCTACTAGGGAAAAAAAAAAAAAGAAATAAAGGCGAACGTGACTCAAATTTGCAAGATATATAAAAGGAATTAGCCAGAAAGGAATTCCTTTTCAATAATCTACTTAAATTAATCTAACACAATTAGATTTAATTCCAGTTTTAACTGGTACATACCTTGGAAGT
This sequence comes from Cettia cetti, assembly GCA_013401135.1. NCBI lineage: Eukaryota > Metazoa > Chordata > Aves > Passeriformes > Sylviidae > Cettia > Cettia cetti. The sequence goes on from VZUI01096694.1 coordinate 11,388, forward strand.
TGAGCTTTAACTTGCTTTTGACACAAGTTGTGGTATCTTTCCACTTTCAGAAATCCCTGATTTAACATTCTCTGGCAAACCAAGTCCATTCGCTTACAAACCTGTATTTAAGTAAAAAGAAATCTTAAGGCTAAGTTAAGGCCACAAGTCACTTTTACTATTATTTTATCCCTAATTGCCAGGTAGCAAAAGATTCCCTTACTGTTTTTTGCTCCATGTCAACAAGCAAAAATTGCAGGTGAGATCCAGTCATTCCCATCTTCAAAGATCATGATACTCCAAAAAGGAGCAGCTGTGTTCCACACAGTTCACAAATAAATCTATTGATTTTGCCTAACAAGAGACAGTAGGCTGAATGCCACCTATTAGAAGCAAATACAATTTTCCTCCAATTTTAATGGCAGTTGCAAATGCCCATGCCTGGCTTTTAGCATGCTCTCCAGAGTGATTCTGGTAGATCAAGTTAATATTTTGTAGTCTCAAAAATAGAAACCTTTAAAGACAAGAAATCATGGTGGTTTTCTTCCAGTGTTTAAGGCTTATGGTTTTAGTCAACCACTATTAAATTTAAAAACATATGGAAAACATTGCACATGGAACAAGATTCTCCTTTTTATATAAGAAAGTCTTTTCTCCTCTGTTTAAAGGAATCCTTTATTTCCTATGTTGGACACCAATAGTCTCAGGGGTTTTTTGCTCACAGCTTCAGGACGAACGGACATTAAGAGCTGCAGAAGATATAATAAACTGCTAAAGTTAAACCTTCACAAAGCTACCAGTTACAGGACAAAGCCAACTCATACAAAAGTCTAAAGCAATTGCTATTGCTTAGATGCAAGAGCTTAGTGACCCAACTGTTCTTTGAAATTGTTTTGGTTTTTTTTGGGTTAAGTTCTGAAGTACGCAGCTCCCACTGTGACCCTACTTGCCAGTAAATACAGTTTTTTTAAAAATAAACACTCCTTTCCTCCATACACTCCTCATCTCATAACTTTTAAGTCTATGTAAGTTTATACCGTGAGGAAGAAGATTCTCACGTCTCCCAGAGAAGCCTGCAACTACTTTTGTAATGCCTTTTGTATAAACAGAGGGAAGTTCTGCTTTGTGAGTCTCCCTCTCGTCACAGCTGGTTGAAGTTTTAGGAGAACTGAGCACTTTCAGACGGATCTGTACGAACAGGCCACTAAGCACTGACTGTGGATCTGTCTGTGCTCCTCAGTATTAGATCTTGCTGGTAAACAAAGAAGGACTAGACAGGCAAACTGCAGAGGGAGAGTCTCAGTACACTCTGCCCCACCATTCAGTGATCCAGTTAAATCATCTTCTGTGTATAAGGAAAAATGCTGGCCCTTCCTACAGGAAGGAGGAAATCGTTCTTTCTTCCCGGAGCTCGTAGCTCCAGGGGCGCACGGACCCGAATCGTTTTCAAGGCTTTGCAGCTTTCTCGGAGCTCTAATGGCACCGAATCGCTGAGGCAGGAACTGGTACCTGCACGGGCTGCGCCAGCTCTGCAGTCACCGGGCACAAGAGGAGAACATCTCCAGCCGCGCTCAGCCCCGCGCTCGGAGGCGGCCGAGGGTTTTAACCCCGCGCACAGCGACATCTGCCGGCAGAGAGGCGCTCCCAGCGAGCTGCAGCCCGAGACACGAACCCCACCGCGGTTCTTAAATCTTCCTCCTTTGCTTACCCTACACAGCATGAAGAATTATCTGCTCCAATTTCTCGACATTACCCATATTTAGCCAATAATCCTTCAAGAACCCAAACACCGGTACCACCAGAAATCAAGTGTTTGTTTGCAACTTATTTTAACAATCATAATTCTCAGCTGGTTCACCACGTAAACCACAGCACCTGCATTTATAGGAACAATACACTTCTAGACTGCACAGTCATGTGCAAAGCAGCATCATTACACTTTTAGGTGTACACTTTTAGGCGAGGCAGCTTGATACTAGCTATTCGACAGATGATACGATGAATTTCCTTATCCTTGTATTTGCAATTTTGGTGTGAATACTTTATTTTAGACACAGAGCTGAAAGAGGCTGTGCTTCCACAAATGCCAAGTCCAACCAGACCCTGTATTCAAGTTTCAGGGCTAGAAGGCTATTCTAAATCTATGTAAAAAGCAAAGAGGTTGCTTCTTCATGCGCTGACTTGTACATGATAACAGCCTTCTATGATCCTATAAACTAATTTTTCACTTCATTTGTAAACAAACTGACACAATCTACTAACTTGTTTCCTCAAGCATGTCTTATTTCTTCCAAGTTTCACTACCAGATAACCAACTCCAAAACAAATATAAAATATCCTAAGAGTATTTAGATTCAATAGATGTTATTTTTCTTAGAGAGTACACTGACACCATGTTCTGTAAATGCCTTTTTTTTGTAAAGTAAGTGGCAAAATGCTTATAATGTCATCAAGAAACTTTAAAACAGAAATGCTGTAAATATAGACTGACTGAAACTGAAATATTAAAGCCATGCTGCCCAAAGGCTATCAGTCCTTACTAGTGCTGTGCAGGAAATAAGCACAAGTTTGCTGCAGAATCTAAATAATAATTCTTACGTGCGTCAGAATCCAAGATAACCTTCTCAGAGTGCTCATGGAAGGAGGCTGTGGATTGTGTGATTTTAATCATGCTTGTTGTAGTAATAGCCTGAATGGAAGTGCCTTTCCAAGCTCAGACATCATTGAAAAAGAAACTGGAATCTAAGAATTTCATTATTATCCCACCGAGGTAAAAATTGCAAAGCTTTTGCAAGTCACTAAAAATATCCCAGTGAAAGGAGCCTTCAAGAGCTGGAAGATAGTGAGCTTCCCTGTCAGCATGCACAGCAGGTTTGTCCAGAGCATTACAGCTTCAGACATTGGGATCTTTGGGGTTTTCTGTGTCTCTCTCATGGGGATCATCAGAGGAAGTAGATAAAGTAATTACTCAAAAGGGCTGAAAGCAAAATGCTGCTGCTTTTCCTCTCATTCACTTTGTCTGAACAAAAGTTTGAGGGTTCAAGATTTTCCTCATTTCAGACATGACTGCTCTCTGAATACCTATTGTTTAGTCTCTGTTCCTTGGATCTACTTCACTGCTTAACCAGTAGGTGCTTCATTTATGCTTTCACACACAGTAAACCCAGGAATAGCAGAAAGCATTATGCTCAGGAAAGCAAGTGCTTTTTGCACAATGAGGGGCCCATGGTCTTGCCTTGCCTGATGGCAATCATCACAAGCAGGAAATGTTCTTTACCTCATCCTTTGGTGAGAGAAAAAAGACTTTTGGATCTTATGCCTGATATAATTCTCTTCATTATACTCTACTTAAACAATGCACGTTCCTATCTCCATTTCAATCTGAAAACATTCTGGTGTTCTATACCCTCCCACCCAGCCAACTCCTCAGTCTGTTGTCTTATGTACACTTAGATACTTAGATCCAAATCCAGTTCAACTCACAGAATTTCTTTTTTTTTTTTTTAACAGATCACTGAGCTAAGGTGATCCAAAATAAAAAGCTCATTAGGACATCCATTCCTTCCACCCTGGGATCCAGACAATGCATCAAAACAATTGGTTTAGGGAATGCACATTTTTTTGTCTAAACATGTATGATCAAACTTTGTTTAGGACGATTGATGTCCTTGGTTTTCCTGCCTTCCTCAAGATGCTTTATCCCATGGAATCCCACATTCTAAGGGGTAATAAGGCTGCTTTTGGGCATGTTTCTAATATGCATAAGACCTGAGCAATTTAATACCTGTCATTCAATTAATGTGCTCCTGCAATGTATCTTTAGCACAATACTACTTATTATAAGATACACTCATTCATCTTTGATAAGCAGCTCAAGTCAGATCTCACAGAAAACAAAAAATTACTGTTTGTGCAAGGCAGCTCTTAGAGGAGGAATACACTGGACATCCCAAAGGCTACTCACCACCTTTAAAAATTCCAAAGTAATGAAATTTCGTTATGAATTTATGCCTGGGCATTGCAATTTTTAAAGGCTTCCTTAATTCCCTGACAACAGCACCTGGAGCTATGAAGAACATTCAGTGTCTGCCTCTCAGTGACCTGCCAAAAGAACACCCTCAGCTCTGGGCAGCCACCTGAAAGACCCAGCTGATCAAGCTTATGGGCTCAAACCAGAAAGGCTTTGATTCTTTACATTACTGCTGGTTAACAAAAGGCTACTTTCTTCTCAGAAGAATGCTCGTAATGCCGTCTGATGTTCTTAAGGGAACAGTGAGGAATTTAATGGAGATTAATTTTCTTGGCTGTCACTGACTCAAAAACTCAAAGCAGGGAAAGACCAGCCAAATAGTTTCCTTCATTTTAGCCCAGTATTGTTCTATGTATGTTTCAAAGTTGGTATTTATCCAGGCTGGTTTTGCATATTCTGAAAGTTCTGAAAGGGGCAGTCGTCTTCTGGAAAAAGGAACTTGGAGGTGCTAGACAAAAGAGCATAAAAGTGTCACAGTTTACTTCCTAAGTGCCAGTGAGACTGGCTAAACTGTCAGGACTAAACAGCTGGTTTAGCCCTGACATCACCACTTTTCCTACTCTCACCCTCACTGCCAACAAAACTCTCACAAACACTAGGTGCTGGAGAAAGAAAAAGAGTGAGAGCTCCCACAGGCACTACCGTTCACAAGATGCAACGAGAAAGGTGCAGCCACGGGCTATGCCTGGCATTGCAATTCCAAGCCTGAAACGTGGCATATCCAAACACTGTGGGATGTACTTCCCTTCCCTGTGGTCAAACTGCAAGTACCCCCCGTGATCTTGTGTCCTGTGCAGGGCCAGGAGCTGGACTTTTGTGATCCTTGTGGCTCCCTTCTAACTCAGACTATTCTGTGGTTCTCAAAGTACCGCATCTTTTTTACAGATCCACTACCTACTCTCACTGAAGAAGCTGAAGTCTTCAGGGGACTGACAGCACCACTCTAGAAATATTTAGGAACTGGTGTGGTTGGAGCAGTATAAATGAGAACAGATTTTTTGCTTGAAGAGCTTTCAGTTTAAAGTTACAGTCAGGATGCAATGCTTCAGGTTGCTGATCCAGGACGCAGGCAGTCCAATTTCCTGCAGAAATACGCTTGTAATATTATCCAGTTTAGACTAATCGAGTTCTTAAAATAGGAACGGTGCAGTGCACGCACGTTTACTAAGAGTTACATAAGCTGTGCATTAATTCCCTCACTATTATTCCATTTACAACCTCGTAAGAGATTCAGTAAGACAGCAGCTTATCATAATATGACATGGTTTACATCAGGCTCCTTATGCAGGCAGTTAAATATTGATATACATTGATCTCCTCACTGACAGCTGCAGGGTTTTTTTGCCATTATCAAGTTCAGAGGTGCATATGTTATTAACTACAAATCCACTAAGACTAGAAGAAGAAAGCAGGTTTTGGGTTTTTTTGGTGTTTTTTTTTTAACATCTTCTTTTTTGACCCACATTTCTAGATAGGAGAGGATTCTTGGAGCAGCAGGCTCACCACCTCCTACACTTGTAGGCTTAAACCCTATAAGTAAAAATAAACACACATATGAGACACAATAGACTACCCACCCCAACCAGTCAGTAGGAGAAACGAGCCTCCAGCAGCCCGATGCTTTCTCACAGACCGTGAAAGGAATGAAAGGGTGAGGAGACAGTAAAAAGAGCTTTAGGAATGCATGTATGGAAGCGCACACCAAGAGTGGAGAAGGGATAAAGCCCCATCCCACCCCACCTCATCCAGCCCCTTCCCCGGCGAGCGCAGCAGCCCGGCGGGGGGCGCCGGGGCCGCCGCCACCCCCGCACCTGCCCCGGGCCAGGCGGGCTGAGCCCGGCGGGCTGAGCCCGGTCCCGGCTGCAGGGGGGGCCCCGCCCCGCCGCCTCCCCTCCGCGGCCCCTACCAAGCGCAGCTGGCTCGTCTCATCGTAGGACAGGAAGCTGAGGATGCTCTCGATAGCCACGATGGGCAGCCCCATGAGCGTGTTGCTCTGAGGTGGCGGCTCCATGGGCGCCAGCGGCTCGGCGGCCTCCGGCAGCGGGGCCGGGGAGAGCCGCGCCGAGCCCGGGGCGCCGCCTTCGCCCTCCGACACGAGCCGCTCCTCCGGCGCCGCCATCTTGGAGCCCGTCCTTCCTCCGCGGGGGGACGGCACCGCCTCTCTGTGACGCCTCTTCCGCAGCCGTCACGGGCGGCCCCGCCCCGGCATTCCCGCAGGGAACGAGCGAAATGGAGCTGCTAGTGCTGCTGCGACGCCTGAGGGATTGGCCCGCCAGCCTTGGCCCGGGAGCCGTTCTCGGGCGGGTGCCATAGGGATGGCGTCCGACTCTTGTCGGTGGTGCCCAGAGACAGGACGAGGAGCAAGGGCCGTAGACTAAAACACGAGAAGTTCCCCAACCTGAGGGAGATTTTTTTTTTTTTTTAAGCTGAGGTTGGCAGAGCAGTGGAACAGCTGCTCAGGGAGGTCGTGGAGGCTCCCTCTCTTGGAGACAGACATTCATACCCCACTTGGACACGTTCCTGTGTCACCTGCTCCTGGTGACCATGCCTTGGCAGGCGGTGGGACTGGTGATATCCAGAGGTCCCTTCCAACCCTAACCATTCTGTGATTCTCATGCAGGATTCCCACTCTCTCCGTGAGGAGTCTCCCTAATACCCAACCTGAACCTCCCCCGAGGCGGCTTTGGAGCATCCCCACGTGTGCTAGGGCTGGAGGCCGGACAGGAGGGATGAGTGCCTCCCTCTCCATGCGCCTCTGAGGAAACTGGGAAGAACCTCCCAAAACTCCATAGGTGCTGCTGCACAGCAATCCGGCAGTGCTTCGTCCGGGAGAATGTGCATGGATTAGTGAGGCAGCTACAGGGTGCAAAACACCCCTGTAGCTCCTAAGTGGGGCACAACTACATCCTTACTACGAAGTAATCCAGCCTGTTGTATTTTAGCTATAGATGGGCGAGCCCCCGTTCTGTATTTGGTGTCCAAGCTGCCCCTACTCTGCTGGCAGGGGGAGCCACCGCAGCCATGGGGGCTGCAGGTCTGCTGCCAGCCTTTGGGATCGGAGCCAGCTGGCAAAACCCTCGGCAGCCCGAAAACCACTGCCTGGAACCAGCCTTAATTGAGCAGGCAGAACAACAAGAATAAAGCAAACTCTGCTCCTTTATTTGCCCTTTATCCTGTATTATAAGGAGGTTTCTGGATCAGATTGCTGGGACAACAATGGGATGGGACCAAGGGCTGTTTCTAGAACATTCCGTGGTGCTTCTGAGAACTGACACACCTCGGTTTCACAAGCGTTTTAGTCTGACAGAAGTTGGCACAGTCTTGGAAAAGTATTGTGCCAGTCTCCTCAGTGCCTTCAGCTGCTGCTGCTGCTGCTTTGTTTCACATCAGCAGCATTGGGAAACTGGTGCTGCTGAAGACTGCCTTGCCAGAGGAAATCACTAAACAAATGCCAGGAGTGATGGTAGCAAAGTGTGTGGGAAAAAGACATCAAATGTTTGGGGAGAATGAGACCACTTCTTTTAGTACCTGTGCCAAGGTAGTACAGCTTAAAATATTACAGAACTAAAGAATTAGCTGCCTGCAATATCTCTGTAAATTTTTTTCAGTCATGCTTCCTCTCTTTGAAGTTTTATCTTAACCCATTTCTTTCAGTCCCTCCTCTCCTCGGAAACCCATCTGCAACCTCCTTCTTAAAAAAAAAAATTTTAAAAAAAGCATCTGGAAAAGAATTAACTTGGGAGCAGGGCAAATGCAAGGGTAAGGCTTTATGTGTGTCATCCCAATGGCACTCCAAAAATGCACGTTGAAATTAATATTTCCTTTTTGGGAGCAGAACACTCTGTGCCTTGTATGGATCTGGAAGTGTTTTGCTCCCTCCCCTCAACTCATCAATGCTGCTATCTTGCAACAAGGGTTTTATTTTTGGTTTTTAGACCTGATCTCCTTTCACGTGCACAGTCAGCAGTTTAAAACTCGCTCAGGAGAATTCTTTATGAACTTGTGACTTGGCACGTGAAGTTTGGGCTGGCAGTGTGTTGGTCCTTTAAAAGGAAGTGGAGTTTTTCATCTTACCTAAGCATATAAGATTTCACATTGTTTCAAGAAAGCTTTTTTTTTTTTTTTTTTGGTCATACCATTTAAACAATTTCAGTTTTTTAGATACAGCTCTATGTTTAATAAATATAAGCTGTAGGTTTATCATATCACCGAACAGAATAAATGCAATGAACAATATATATTTTATGCTAACTATACACATAGCTTAACAGTTAAGAAGTCTATTTTAGTAAGTAGGGTAATTCTGCTGCCTTCCAGGTTCTGACTCATGTCCTTCCCCAGTGTATCTGGTGTCATTTTTCTGAGCATGCATCACTTTGCATTAATTTGGAAAAACACAGTTCTCACGCACTTTCACAAAACCCCCATTACAGACTCTCCAGTGCACGAACTTTTCAGTTATTTTGGGATATTGTGAAGCCAGAAAACTTAATAATACTTTCTGAAAGGGGTGAAATAAAGTTATGTAGAATCTATTTGCATGTTACATGTCACGTATCATCTTGAAATAGCCTTAAATCTTAAAAATCTTGAAATAGCCATAGTTTTTATTTTACCATGTTGGAGTTATAAGTATAGTTGGACTGATTTTTTTTAACTTCTCAATAACTCCCAAGAAGGTGTTAGGCAAAAAGAATTTTTTCACTCTTCTCATTCAAAGATCCTCATAATATTTTTATTTATGTTTGGGGGAATGAATTTTGGATGTCTCTGTACTCTGGACTACATGTTGTGCTCCCAGCTGATTAGAGTGTGGTGTGTTCAGGTCAGCTGGGACTGTGAAATTTTACTGAAATTATGTGGAATTTTTTGATTGGAAGCAAGCAACACCAAGAACTGTGATGAAGAGGAAAGAGCCTGTCTTAAATACAAGTCAAGCTGTACCTATTAGATCTGAGAAAGGAGAAGAAATTAAAGAAAGGGTAGAAAGAGAGAGAGTGAGAAGGAGGAGCTAACATGCAGACATCTGGGAAGATGGGAGTGGGGAAAAAAATTAACAGCAGGGGTTAAAGGTGAAGGAAAGTGTGTAAGTAGGTCAGGAATGTCATGTTGATGTGGAATATTGGAGCAAAGAGGAGTAGCATGCTCAAAAACTGAGGGTAAGAGCAGAAGTTGGGTGGGAGGAGAACAGATTTGTTTTATTAAATTAGTGCAATCAATAGAAAAATAGAAAAGTCTTTCCCACATGATGTGTTTTCTTCTCGGGGACAGCAGTTTGCTCACTTCATGGATATCAGGGATTTTTTAAAAGAGATGCTAAATCTGAAAGAAGTCTGGTCTATTCACACAGCTGTATTTTCATTAAGGATGCTGGACACTAAGGCAGAGTAAAGTCTTTCTTGCTTAAAGGTCTTTTTGTGAAAGGCATTAAAAATGGAAAAAAGTTATATTTAAATTTCCTTTGAGAGTGTTGTTAATAAACACAGACAGCAGTGTAAATTTGAACACATTAATCTTTGGCAGCTGAAACTTTTAATCTTTTAATAGATAAATGAGTAAATATTGTGGTATGGAGTCAGCTTCAGATATGAATGTAATCCCAGTTTAATTAAATCACTATAAATATTTAACTGGTTCCTTTGCAGTTTAATCAGTTTTGGACCCAGTAGTGCTACATGTTGCATGAAAAACTGCTTGAGAAACTGACTCTAAAATCTACATCCATCCCTTAATTTACTTGTAATACAGTATATTAGGTATCTGATAGTAATCAGATGTTGATGTTGATAGGCTGAAGAATATAATGTTCCATGGGAGATGAGCGGTATAAACAAAAGGAAAACAAGTAGAAGACAGGAGGATAGAAAATACAGCCTCTAGATTTTTCTGAACTGAAAATGACCAGACTAATCTTGAGGGTTTATGTAGGCCAGGCGTGTTGCACAGTCAAGCTTTCATCAAATATGTTTTTCTGTTTCAAGTTTCAAGAAAATATTTAACTTAAAGTGTTTTTAAATCCCCAGGAAAACTGGGTTTTGTCGACACATACTGTATTAATTCTATACTACTATTAATTAATTACAAATCAGGTAAACCAATGTACTTGGGGGATAAAAAGGACAAGGGTTCAAATACCCTTTTTTATTTCCTTGTAGTCAAAATACCTCCCCCAAGGAGGGCTGCAGAATCAAATGCTGGTAGCAAGTTGCCTTGGTGGGGTTACATGTCCTCATACAGCTGTACTCAGAAGTAACCTTGGTGAGCAAGCTTAGATAAAAAAAAAAGAAAGAGGCTTTCATTAGATAAGATGACTTTTGCTAATTCTCTGTATTATCCTCTTGTAGGATGTTTGCCATCCCTAGGGCAAGAATTAGTTTTTACCATGAGGAACGGCTCAGTTTTGATGTAAGTTCCAAGGAATTCCTTTAATTTCAGTGTACTACCACATATTTGCACTATGATAAAGATAATTCAGTGAAGACATCAATAATGTCTCTGTGTCTTATCAGTTCAGCTTGGAGAAATATCACAGACACAGCAAACTGCACCAGTACTTTTGATGTCCCCATGTCTGCCGGGGTTAGCTCAAGAAGAGTTTGATATGCTGAGGCACAGGACTACAGCTCTGTGTGAGAAGGTGCAAAGAAAATAGATAAATTAACCATGAGAAGAGGTTTACAAAGACATGGTCTGCTCAGTCCTGCAGTCACTTTACAAAAAAAGAAATAGTTGGGGGCCTGATCTTGAAATAATTTTGTATTTTCTGAAATCCTTCTTGTTTCTTTCTCTCTTGACTCCAGAGGGACTGCTAGCATGAGCTAAAGCTGCTTCTTGGCAGCTGAGCAATAGGGATGAGGCAACAGTAAAATTGCAGTGTTCATTTAACTCTCTACATCCTCCAAACATCCAGCTGGGATGAAGGTCCAGAGTCACTGTGTGGCTAATCAGTGTCTTAAAGTTTCTGGTAAGGAATGGGATTCTGATCACAGAATTTCTGTTTCCAACAGCTGAATATGTTTGTGCTTAATGAGCATTTGTTTCAATTCCTTCCCTGTTTTTCCTCACTGGGAGGAGCCTTTATGGGGCTGATGAGTGGCTGCAGGCAGAGACAGCTTTCCCAAATCGCTGCAATTGCCCTAAACAGACGTTTTGTTACAGAGGGTCTTCTGTCAGGATCTGTGCTCAGATAAATCGACGGGGATCCCGAGTGAGTGTAGTGAATATAGTTTAGTTATTGAGAAGAATGGCAGCTGTGTGTCATGCATACAAAACATTAATTTGTGCTGGCCTACATTTTGTTGAAAGATGCTGGGAACTAATGGAAGAGGAAGTTGATTTCTTCTCTTTTTAAGACACAGTGCAGACTTGCTTTAGCTGGTGGTTAAATCACCTCTGAGGAAAAAAAAAAAACACACACTGAATTTAAATTACATAGAAAAGAATTTTGAGTGAGGAAAGTAGAATTTTCTTCCAGCAAGTAACTTGAGAAGTTGGAGGAGCTTTATTTTACTGAAGTTAAATCATTCCTGGCTGATCTGGAATAAATTAAAGACTTCTGTTTAAAGTGAGTGATGCTTGTAATATTAATGACACTTTCTATTTTTAGAGAATCATCCTTTGAAACTGTATTAAAATGATCAGCTTAAGGCCTGAATAGGTTGCAGCAAAATTGATGCAAATTTCTGAACTATTTTCTGAGTGCTACTGGCTCTGTACAATTATTAGTTTAGTAACATGATTATGTACTTTGTGCAGTGGGTGCATGTGGGGCTGTCACAACTTAGATGATGGGGTTAGTTTACAGAGAGTATGCAAATTAAGCAAGAAATAATTTTTAACTAACTTTAAAGTTAGAGTCTGAACCTCTGTTGTCTCATTTAGTTGCTTACATGCATGACTAGCTCTTACATACAGTTACCAATGAAGTTTATATTTACTTTGTGTAGTTGTAAGTGCTATCACAAAGCAAGGCACTGGCTCTCATGCCCCTGAGTGAGGAACTGAGCTGTTCCATGTGTTGGGTTAAGTCTAGATTTTGTTTCAGCTGTGCCATACAAATGTGACAGAACACATTATTTGTTTAGATTCTAAATGGATTTCATCTGTGTGTGAATAAGGAAATATATGCTACAACCAAAATGGACGTGGTATGAGCACCAAGTACACACCATCCAGGCAGGGGCTTGATGATGTTCTGCATTAAGCAAGCACTGATGTAAAGAACTCCCTAAAGAGGCTCATTTCAGCTGCCAGACACAAGTTTAGAGAAGTGGCTTATCTCCAGGAGGAAGGTATGTCTGCTGTATTGCTCTTCAATGTCCAAGGAAACTTTACATTAGACAACTGGGCTGAGAGAAGTTGTGGCAAGTCACTGTGTCTTAATTTAAAATTTACTCTTGCTAAATGCTTCTTGATGTACTGGTTGGAATGTGGCATAGACCAAAGACAGCAACCAGGGGGCAGCTGGTGGATTAGCAGAACTGTATGTAGGTGCTGAAAGTGTTAAACCGTGCGTTTTCTCTTTTTTAGCTGCATTTTCTCTTTGTGAGGAAGTTTGGCAACAGGGACCAATGGAGGTCTTTGTGGGGTCACTGCCTGGAAAAGCCTTATCTTGAGCTGAAGAGTAGCTGTGTAAATTAGGTGCCAGAATTTCGACATTGCTGGGAAGAATCCAAACTTGTGAAGCTGCTGTGCCACAGCCGGATGAGTTTAGGGTGAGCAATTCTCTTGGTATGTTCTTTTTTTTTTTTTTTTTTTTTTTTTTTTTTTTTTTTTTTTTTTTTTTTTTCCACAGTAATCTCAATTCCAAAGCTTTTCCTTCCTTCCGGGCTCTTAAATCGTATCCTTCGGGAATTAGAGCTCACAAGTCTGACTTGTTGGAGTTTTAACAGTAGGTGGCACTGGACAGCAAATCTAACCCAGCTGCCCTCCTGTACCTCTTCTATTGCTGCTGCTCTCTTGATTTATGACAAACACCCTCTGAAATTACTGTCTTAGAAGCAGTCTAACAATCATATTCAGCTTTTTGCTGAAGATCCAAAGGGTTTATTAAAAACAACTGACAGGTGCAGCTTTTTTTTTTCCCTTTAAATTCTTAGGAGTTCTTGCAAAAGGAATGTTACCTGATAATCCTCCAAATTTTTGTCAGGACTGTAAAAGGGGACTAGAATTAGTTTTAGGCAGTCTGATAGAGCAGAGAATGTGAAGTTACTATTAAAATTGCTTAGATACAGCACTGAAGGGATTAAGTGGAGTTTTTGAGTTCTAAGTAGTGTGCTGAGAACCTGAAATACAGCAGTTTTTCCAGCCCTGTCCTACAGATCCCATTGTATGGAAAGACTAATGACAAGAAAAATGATGCTGTTTATTTCTACTTGTTATCATTACCAATACTATCTGTAATGTCTCTGCTATTGCAGATTTCTGTGGTTCAGATCAAGTAGATCTGTGGAAAGAAGAATGATTCTGCTATGTTTCTATTTAGTGGTTTGGTGGACTTTTCTTTCCCTTTTCTTGGATACTTTGCAAGCCATTCCAGGAGTATCAGCTTCCCCAGAACCCTTGCTGTAATTACTTCTGGGGAACTGCATGTGGCCTTGGTCAAGTGTGCCATGCTCTGTTTAGGCTGCCAAAAGTAGTGGGAACCAGGGAAGAGGTGCAGAGTTTCATCTGTCCATGCCATTGGCTCCAGATCCTGTGGATCTCATCTTCTCTTCCTTTTTCTGATAGCTGTGTGTATGCAGGACTGGGAAGTGCTGCCACTTGCCAATGCTCCTGTACATGACTCAGTTATCTCCAACTGTCGACACTCTGGAGGTTGAACCTGTGGTCACAAACCCTCCTGTATTTCTGCCCTCTCTGGGGGAATCATCAACTCTCTGCTCATAAACCAAAAAGCCTTTCCTGTGATTAATAACCTGTTGTGAAAAATTCATGCCATGCTTCTCTAGTGAAATCATGTCTGAGTGGCCGTGAGAGGCAGGAATGTGAGTGCCACAGGGAGGGCGAGCAGTGCTGCTGAGACAGGCACGGGTACAAGTGGTTTTGGCCCCACTGTACCTGCAAACCTGGCCAGCACAGTCCCCTCTGCTGGAGAGGAGCTGGGATCTAAAGTGCAAGACCAGATGGCACTGAGAGCCTTCACTGCAGTGTATGAGTCACAGAGCCTGCACAGAACTGGAAATAAATAGGTGCACCCCTTGGAGCTTCATTTCCTTAGCAGGGATGGGGTTGTAGTTCTGTGTGGAAGATGTCAAAGTTAAAACTTGAGCCAAAAGAGACTTGTGCTAGCAAAATATGGCTACCTCACACACACACTCAACTGAAACACCTTTTCTACTCGATTTTTACCTAACCATTTCCAGGTTTATTTTCCAGGCTTAAAATGGTTATTTTAATATTCTAATTATTAGAATTTTTTGTGTCTGTATTTAGGGAGTACATTAAAAGATCACACTCCTGACTTTATCCCTTACCAGCTAGATGCTTCTGAAAATTCAGCAGGGATTTGCAGAATCCTTGGCTGGAGTGTGTCCAAAGAGGGGACAACAAAGCTGGTGAAGGGTCTGGAGCACCAAGGCTTCTGAGGCAGGACTGGGGGTTGTTTAGCCCGAAGAAAAGGATGGTTGGAGGGACCTCGTTGTGCTCTACAGTTCTCTGAAAGGAGGCTGTAGCCAGGTGATAATCGGTCCTTCCTCCCAAGTAACAAGTGGTAGGGCAGGAGGACATGGCCTCAAAGTTGCACCAGGAGAGGTTTAGATTGGGTATTAGGAAAAATGTCTTTTCTGAAATGTCTTAATTCAAAGGCTGCCCAGGGAAGTGAGGGAGCCGCCCTCCCTAGAAGTGTTCGGAGGACATGGAGATGTGGTGCCTAGGGACATGGTTTAGTGGCAGAGGTGGCACTGTTGGGTTAATGATTGAACTCAATGACCTTTTAAACTCGGTGATTCTATTGCTCTACGATTCTAAGAATTTCAATTCTCTACTGCCACTGGCTTTGACCTGTAACATTTTTATCCTGTAAGATAAATCTAAAGTGTGAGTTTTAAAAAAACTAGCAAATGAAAACTAGCTTTATAAACGTTCTGCGCGTAGGTTGACCCATGCATGCGGGCAGTGGAGAAGCGATTCGGAACGGGTGCCAATCGGGAAAAAGCTGGAATTCACAGATCCGCTCAGCCGGTGGGATATCCGCGGGGTTTGGGAACAGCAGTGTGGCTCTTTGCTGGCGGTTTGGGCGGCGCGATTCCTGTCCCTGAGTCCAAGAACGGCGTGGGGACGCGGCAGCGGCCTCGCTAAAGCCGCGCGTTTCCCGCCGTGACAACGGGGAGCCGCTGCCCGGGACGCGGCCGGGCGCGTGCGGGGCGGGGCCGTGACGTCACGGCGTCGCCAGGAGACTCCGCGCTGTGTTCGTGAGGCGCCCAATGGGCGCCGGCGGAGGTGATGTCATGCCGGCGGCGGCGCCTTCTCATTGGCCGGCTGCGGCGCGGGGGCGAGGAGCGCGGGGTGGGGGGAGGGATGCGGGAGCGGCCGCGGGATCGGGACAAACACGTACCGGGGAGCTTGGCCCCGCTCGGCTGGATTTTATCTCTGTCCCCCTCACTGCAGCAATATTGAGCAACAGTGCTTGCTTACCGCCTAGTAGTTCCTGGGGGAAGGGGCGGAGGGGGGCGTTATTAATGGTTTCAAAGTTTCTTTACTGCTTTAGAAAAAGAGATGTTTGTATACAAATTAGGTTCGTGTTTTGCTCTTCCTTCATCTGGGAACTTCTAATCCCCTCCGCTTTTATCCTTCCTAATTACTGCGAAGATTTTAATACGAGTAGGAAAAACAGATGGTGCTGGTTTTCCTGCCGGAAGAGCCCTGTAACGGTGCTGATTGAATATACTTTTTTTTTCCAAGCCTTGCGTGAGCTTCTGAAGTGCTGCTAGCAAAGTGCCTGGATTTGAACTGGGTGTCCTACACACTGCTTCAAGGAAGAGGAGAACTTTTTTCCTCCACCTCTTAAGTGAGTGCAAAAGATTCGTGGGGATGTTTTTTGGACAGCCCACTAAGACTTTGTCATCTCAATAAGGACTGACTTGATCGACTCACCAGATCCAATCAAAAATAACAGAAAAATAAAACGTGCCCTGGGCGGGGTTGCTCCATTGACTGCATAAACGAGGAGCTAAAAGGCATGTGTACGAGGGTCCGTCTGAGGCAGTAGGGCCGGCAGGGGCTCGCAAATCAGGCTGTGTTGAAGCCTGACCTTGGCCGGTGCGCTGCCGATTCAGGGAAAACGGGGCTGCGTGTGCCCCTGCCCCCCGTGGGCGCGTTTCGGAGCGGTGTGCAGGAGGAGGTGACCCGTGGGGACTCCCACGGATCTCGTGTTGTCACAGTCCCCGCTGAGTGCCGACCCCCGGGAGGTCCGACCTCCCTCGTGGAGCTCCGGGCCGGCACCCCCGGCGGGAGCAGGGGGCGGGCCGGCCCCTCCCGGGGGTGGGCGGCGGGCGGGGCGCGGCGGCTCCTCCTCGCCGGGCCGGGGTTAGTTTCGGAGCGGAGCCGGGGGTGGAGGCGGCCGTGGGAGAGCGGCTCCCGGTGGGAACAAAGCGGAGGACGGGCGGTGAGGCTGGGCCGAGCTGGGTGTCCCTCGCAACAGGTCGTCCCGGCGGCAGCGCAGCCCCTCCGTCCCTCGGGCCGCCGCTCCCCGCTCCGTGTGGCGGGGCCAGCACCGGCCGCCCCCATGCGGTTCGGCTCCAAGATGATGCCGGTGAGTCCCGGGCCGCGGCAGAGCGGAAAGTTGGAGCGGGGCAGCCGGACGGAAAATGGATCCTGCGGACGTGGAGGGGGGCGGGAGGCGACCCTCCTTCCCTCTAGCACTCTCTGTCTGCCTTCCCTCGCTCTGCCCGAGCTCCGCGGCCGCGCAGGGGCTTCCCCTCCCCCTCCCAGGTCTTCCTTTTCTTCCTCTTTCACGCCGGGATCAACTTGTTAGACGAGCCCGCTGGAGCCGAGCCAGGGCCGGGGGGGCCGCGGGGCCCCGGCAGCGGCGCGGGGTGGATGGGGGCCCGCGGTGCCCGGGGCCCTGGCTCCCGGGGGATGAGGCTTCCCCGCCAGGGCTGCTCGCCCCGCTCCCGCCGACTAAACGGGCGCTTCGTCTGGCTCCTGCTTTCTTCTTTTCGTTTTGGTTTTTTTTTCTTTTTTTTTTCTTTTTTTTTTTTTTTTTTTTTTTTTTTTAGTGACACAGAGTTCTTAAAGTTGGTTTGAGCCGTGCTGCTTCTGGGGGGTGGCTTTGTTTTGGAGTGCCTGGGCTCCAGAGAAGATGGTGTCCATGTTGTTTACGGTTCGGAGTGCCTGGGAGCTCTCGGGGCAGGTATTCCCGACCTCGGCCGGGAGAGTTTCGGGAGCTGTTGGCGGCGGTGTGTGCTAAACCTGCCGGGCTCTGAGAGGTGTCTCTGTTTTAACACTTCCAAAAGGCACACGGAGCACCACCTCTTTCCCTAAAACTGCACCGTTTTTGCCAGCTGCAATTGGATGAAAGCAAAGCCCAGCAGCTTTTCCTTAGTTTCCAGCACAATATACGTGAAAGTGGTGACGTAAAATAGTTTCGTTTGAAAGTGCACCTGCCACTAAATACCTGGGTTTAGTGGCAGGGATGCCCCGTGAAATCCATGTTCTGTTGTTCTGATAGACTGGAGTATGTACAGACAATCCTGACAAGCTTAATACCTATTTAGTCCGAGCTGAGGGTGCTTTAAAGTGTTCTCTCTGCCATCCTCCCCCGGGCGATGTGGCCTGCCTTGCCGAGTAGCTTTGCACGCATAGGTGGTTCTTTCAACAGCACTCTTGTATTAAAGATTATTTCTAGTTTAACTCTTCAAGGAACTGACTGAAGCAAGTGAAAAAGGAGCTGTACCGAAAGGTAAAACTGGGAAACCGTGCTTGAAGGATGTGGGTGTTTCAGGGAAGCTTGTTTTGTTATAGGTGTGAGGTTCTTCCTCTGCAATTAGGAGGAAATAATGAGCGATAATTTGATCTCGCTGAACACTAGAGAAGGCTGGGTGATGATTGCTCTAGCTAATGAGGGAGGAACAGACAGAATATGAGCCCAACTAGATTAAATACCCAGTGTGTTGTGCAACAGTCATGTTGTCTGCCTGTAAAAACTTGGGAAAACAAGCAGTAAATATAATAATGTGTTGATTTAACCCATGTCAAAACTGAGCTAGGTAAGTGCCCCAATATATCTGTGAAATCTCCAGGAGATGCTGTTGCTGGTGAGTTCCTTGTCACTGAGTTCAAATAAAGGAGAAAACAAACAGGCGCAGTCTTATCCCATCAGCATTTGCAGGTGACAAGTTCCAGACTGTGCATTGCCCCGGTGGCTCAGACTTCTCTTTGGCTGATGACTCAACTCATTAGTGATTCTGGTTTTTAACACATAAATAAAGGGATGAATACAGCCTTCTCACATTGCATTTACTGCAAATAATAAAAGGTTTGTGAGACTTGAAAGTGGCTTGAAGAATTAAAAATGTGAGTATTTTGAGTATTAGAACTTTTTATTTGGCTTAAAAAGCTTTTCTTCAGATTTCCTAGTTGTCTTTTAGTTAATTTAAAAAACCCTTATTTCTCTTTTCACAAAAAAAATTAAGCTTGAGATGGACAGAGAAGGAGGGTTTGAAGACAGGAGGGAGCAGGACACCAGGGCTATTTTATTTATTCAGTAATGAAGTGTTCACAGACTTAAATATCTTTTTCTCCATTGTTTGAATGAGAAGTAGTAGGCTGGCCTTAAGCCATCTACAAAGTGTCTTGTTTCTTAAAGTTTAAGATATAGGGTGAGGAAAAGAAGGAAACACAATCATCTGTATATGATTTTTAACTCTCAGCTTTAGGCCCATCTTCTGTGCTCCAGAAGAGAGCATAGGCAAAGGATTAAACACAGTTTGTTCCCCAAGTGGGAAATACAGGCAACGTGAGCCCAGCCAGGAATTCACCTCTGAGCAGCTGCCAGGGAAAAGCTGGGAAATTGCTGTAGCAGCATAACTACTCATGCTCTTGGGAGACTACCCAGAAATGGGAATGTTTTCCTTGTGGTAATGACAGATAGGAGCTAAACTGCTGCTGTAACCATATGCCAGGGCAATGTGATTGAAAGTCTGCACGAGGGTGTACTAAGAAGTAATTTGTGTGTAGCTGTACTGATGAGGGTAATAACAGGGTTAATGCTGGCAAGCTGTGTGAGGTTGTCTCACCTTTCATCTGTGAAGGCTTGTGGGAGTGTGACTGGTACTGTTAAGTAGTGAAAAGGAGCTAGAAACACTTTCTAAAATAGCATATTTTTTCCACAGCATAATTGATATCTCTCCTTTTATTTTATATTATTACCCTAAAAGGAGCCTGTATTGAGAAATAATTTGGGTCATTATGCATGCTGGATAAATGTTTGGGGTTTTTTTCTGTCAGAATGTGGGATGTGGTAGATTGAGCTACCCTTTAATATCTAGAGAACTTTTTAGATCACACCTCCTTGATCTAGATAAGGATTAATTTTTTGATTTGAATTATGTGCATTGGTTACTGGGGGCCTCCTGAAATCAAGATGTATCCAGACCTGCAGCTATATTGTTAGGGACTAACTTGGCAAACTGAAGAGCACTTTAATTCCTTAGTAAGTTTTGCCTTCTGTCATCAGAAATGACTGAAATGTCTGATGCTGAAGTTCTTGATAACCGTGTGTTCTTTTCTAATCAAGTTAAGCTTTCAAGTGTAACACTGCAACTTTGATACCACAAGGAGTAGTGCTTTCCTTCTAGAGTCATAATATCTTGTCCCAAGTGATCCTTGGAGTTGCCACATCCAGTAAACGCTTCAAGTACGTATTTTCATTGCAGAATGCTTGCTAGTTTGTGGATAGGTGTACTTTTTACCTTTAAAAAGACTTATATAATTAAAGCTGTTTTGCAGTTAATTGGAGCTACCACATGGATTTTGATTTACTGAGGTAGTCTAGTACTAGCCAGTCCTTGGAAATTTTTGTAGGAAACGCTTTTCTTGTAGTTTAACTAAAGACCTTTTAGCAGAGATGAATCTCTTGTGCTTTGTAAGATAAGCAGCTGTATGTTTATAAACAAACTGACTCCCAGCAGAGTTTATGAGAGGAATAAGTGAACTGTAGGATCTCAGTGCTGTTTCCTGTGGTCTTTTAATTATTTCTCTCTGATCAAGTTTGTCAGTCATTAACACTGTTTTCCTTGGCCCCTTTCAGTGCACGAATGGGGTTTCAGATTGTGAGCTCTTCAGTATGCAGCATATCTTCATCTGATTGGAGGATTTAGTTTATTAAGTGTTCTTTTAATTGAATATCTACTTAATGTTAATAATTTACAAGTTTTAATACTACATTGAAACACTTTAATGTGGTACTCAGTGTTTAAGTATTCTGTCTAGAATGCTAAATAAAGCCTAGGTGATTGTTTTGCTATGCTGTCTTAGCTCTAAACTTCTCAAACCTCTTGCACTTCTCTTACGGACTCTGACCTTTCATTTTGCACAATAGAAAACACTGCCTTGATGTTCCCAGAGTACTCTTTTTCTTTTTCCCCTCCCTTTTCTTCATGCTATTGCAAGATCTTTTAAACTTTTTTCTATCCAGTGAATAATTGTTCCAGGAGTAGTTTTAAATGCATTTACTTTCTCCCATGTCTTTTTTAATACCACAGCACTCTACCTGCAATTTATGTTACATTACACAGCAGTGTGTTAATATATTTGTTTCTTTGTGTGGCTTTTATCAGACATGGGGGAAGGGCATTATTACAAATTCATACCAGATCAAGCTGTGGAGACGATGGGACTAGTTAATTATGCCTCTTCTGATCTATTGAACAGTTCAGGGGCTGAGTGCCTCATGGGGCTCTTGCATTTACAGTTTTGAGGGCTAATATGTAGTCATATGAAGTTTGGGATGGATAGATAATTCATGGAATTTTGTTTTGTCTTATCCTTCCTCTGTCAGATGGGATCTCTGCTTTTTTGGTGAGCAGATCTTTGTGGGATTAATTTACATGCAAGTCAGTTGGACTTTAAAAGAGGCAGGTGTAAAGGTTATTTCCACAGAATAAACTAGCAGGATGGCAGTATGCCTGGCATTCATTTCCAATTTTTGATGGAGAAACAGTCTTGAAAGTGCTCCATTTGTCTAGTCTCTGTCCTTGTTAGCAGCCTGCCTTGGGGACTCTCCTTTCTCTCCCACTCTGTGTGTTATGGAGCTTGTTTCATTACGTGCAGAGTCGTGTCTTGCTGCCGTACAGTCTCCCTGGAGAAGGAATCGGGTAACCCTGCAAAGAGTGGCTCAAGCTACCTCCTATGGCGTGGGAGCACAGCTGAAGAAGGACTTCTTGCTTCCTTGTGCATGTGCTCACTGGCAACAAAGGAGCACTCAGATCCTTTTAATGTTTGGGTTTTCACCATCTTGTGAAATGTAAAAACTTAATCGGTGCTCTGGAAACTGGAGGATGCTCCTATTCAGGAGGTAATGAGCAGATAAAATTTCTCTTGGCTCTCCGTTTTATTATCTTGAGGCCTGGTTTCTGTCAGCTTAGTCACTTGTGAGTCAGGCAAAGTCTTTTTGATCTTCAGTTCCCAAACAGTCGGATGATCCTGTGAGTAAAGGTCACCAGAAATCCTGGACATGTGTGAAGTATGCTTAATTGTCTTAGTCACTACTGCTTAACTGGTTTAGAAGTTTCAGACTTTTCTGTGGAACATGAAAGATCCGAAATGTTGTTTAAAACAGTGTTAGATAACTTACTGTAGTTCAGGATAAATGTTCATGGAGAGGGAATGGTGAGTTGGGGACAGAACAACAACTGTGACTCTGGCGTGTTAAAGGGCACAAAGTTGCCTTCTGCCTTTGCTGTTTGTGTTTAGTTAATCATTAATATTCAGGATCTTGCCACTGCTGCTTAGAGTTAGTCATGCATGTGTCCTCATTGGGTGTTTCACCATGGGGATGGAATTATGGGGATGTTGAACCCACTCGTGTCTAAGGATGAACATTTTGGGTTTTGTTTCTATGGCATTAATACCAATATTTTTTTAAATTGAGCTGGTAATGTAGTTTCTATACAAACTTTTTCTATGGTGCTGTGATGCTTCAAGGTCTTATTAGGATATGAACCTTTGGTGGATGGCTGTGTGCAGTGTCCCAGTGTCCTGCCTTTTACTGGTGTTTATTTTAAGGAAGATTAGGGGAAAACTTCGTGCATTTGTCTAGCATTGTTTTATTTATTTTTTTTTTAAATCTTCTTCCTGTCTTTATTTCATCATTCTGCAAAGTAAAGCATAGACATTTTAGAATCAAGCTTGTACTGCAGTTATCACTCATTCTATGCGGTTCTCTTGATAATAAAACTGATTCTTAAAAGCCTTTATCTGCAGTGTGTCTGGGTTTTAGTACCCAAACTCATATAAAAACATGGACATGTTCTCACAATTGACAGGGAATGACTTTAAAGGTTCTGATGTTATTACTTTGAGATATTCTGTATCAAACATTTGATCTGTAAAATGCAGACTGCTATTGATCCTAATTTTGAATAAAGTGAGCAGAAGCTGCAGGGGGGGTTAAACCATTTGTTAGAGGTCATGCATCGAGTTCAGCTGAGGATGGGGGACCTGTAGAGCCAAACAAACTGGCACATTGTGGTGCAGCTGGAAAATAGTCTGTCATATCCAACATCAGTATTTGATTTGTAGGGTTAATCACAAATGGGGAGAGAACTCTGGTGGGAATTTGTGTTCCATGCTTGAGAATGGGCCCTGAAAGAGATGCTTCTTCACAAATCCTGTAGAAGTCTATAAAATATTCTTATTTCACTGTTTAAGATGTGTCTTGGATAAGAAGCATCATGTGGGGTTTGTTTTGGTTTTTTGTTGAATAAATTAGGGATTTTCCTTGTCATTTGATACTTATATTTTGTGAAACTTAACTGCTTAAGGAGTAATTTAGATCTAAGCTTAGATTACTGGTTTTCCTCTATTTCATTAGGGTGTTAAATCCCATTGTTTCTTTGAATTGAAAGCTAAGGGGGAGTCTCTGGAATTGTGTATTTTTCTTGCCTTAATTTTCCTTCTGTCGCGTAAAAGAGTGAAATCCCCTTTTTAAATCTTCAGTGGATTTTTTTAGAATGTATTTAAGCTTTTTTCTGCACAAACCACAGTAACTCCAGTGTAGCAGCAGCCTGTGAGTGTGTGAACAAGGAACTGGAAGGCTACAAAAGCACTGCTGTAGTTTATCCTTTTTGCATTCTCAAGGTGTGGAGGCTTGACAGTGCAGCCTCTCCTTCTACAAGTTGACTGTCCCCTTCCTGAGTTTCAGTAGCCACAAGCCTCTTCAGCAAGACACAGGAATCTCACCCTTCTATTCCTTAGTTTTGCTGGACAAAGCTGAATTGTGCAACTTGGCTGGGCTAGCAAATAATAAGAATTTTACTCCCTGTAGCTGGGTCTCCTACTTAGCTATTTCTGTCCTACCTGTGCACAGTTATAACTTGATCATTTCCCTGCTGTCTGAGGGTGGTGTCTTGTCTAGTGTGCTTTCTCCTTTTTTTTAAGAGTGTGCAAAGACCTTTTCTCACTCTGCCCTTCGTTGTACATAAGTATTTGTCCTGAATGCAGAATCTTACCTAGATCGGTATCTAAGTCACGCAGTGAAGTGATTGTTAGCTCCTGCCTGACTTCTTCAGGCAAGTGAAACCCTTTTTTTTAATCTTTGGATATCCTAACCCAGGGAAGACCCTCTAAAGGATGGTATTCTCAGAATTTGTTAGAGCTTTTCTGGTCTCAGCTGTAGTATAATTGTGTGTCTCTCAACATAATCATGTGTTCAGGAGAAGCTGACATAGCAGGGAATGACTGATTTCTGGCTGTAACAGAGGGAGGGAGGTGTCAGAGTTGGGAGAGGCAGAGTGCAAGGGACTAGGCAAAATGAACCAGATCAGGCAGGAAAATGCCAGGAAGCTCTCCTGTGAAATACCAGGGTGGCAGAGGGGCTCTGCTGTGGGTCGTGTCCAGGCCGTGACCCTGAAGAGCGTTGCTGCCCTGTCATGCTGCCCTGTAGCCTCTCTATCAGCGACAGCCACGCTGCATCTTCCAGCCTTTTGAGAACGTGTTCTGCTGCAGGGAAAGGTTTGTGCAGGGAAGCCATGGAAACAGCACTCCGTGCTTCTTGCCCCTGCACTGCTGTGCCTCTGCTATTGTCCATAGGTTTTGCCCAGGAGGCCCTTGTGCCGAGTGATTTACCAGTGTTGCACAAAACCCATTGTTATTTAGGGTACTTCTCTTGCAAATAGTATTTAGCAGTGTTGGCTAAGAGAAGTTGTTTTCTACCTCCAGGGAAGCTGAATGAGCAGCCAAGTAGTACCAGGCTGAAAGGGACAGCTTCTGAAGCTCTTGAAGCCAGAGGAGCCTGGCATAATATGGATGTTATTTGTTTAAACTCTGCTGTGTTTAATTCATTTAAAATAGGTGTGACATCACCTAAGCAACCACCATTTTGTACAACACTGTCTTGTTCACTGTCATGGCTTTGGTGACAACTTGTAAAGCCAAAAGCCACCCAGCAAGCTCTGCTGCCTTCCCCTGCTGAACTGTTCTCCTTCACTTCTCAGCTGGTGTGTCTGCACAGAGCCTGCTATTGCCTGGAAAGAGCTGTGGGGAGTGAGCAGCACTTAAATAAAACCTGTCAGACAGTGATCCGCTCTGCAATCTGCCACCCTTCTGCAGCGTCTGGTAGAGTGCCTGAATGTTTGGGATACAAGTTAGTGTGTAGAGCTCCACATCATGGGAGCAAAGGTTGGATCAAGCAGGTTGCTTGGGCTCATGGGCTGACTGAAGGGACAAGATTTCTCCTTCCCAGTTCTGCTGTAGTTTTTATGTATCCTATTCCTGTAAAGTGGTTGGCTAAGACAGTCTTGGACTAGCCTCACTGATCCCTTTTAACCTGCAAAATAACAGCAAAGATCCATCAGTTTTGTTGCAAATGCTCTGTGCCAACTGAATGGGTTCTGTTTTAGTCACTCCTGACTTCCTGTGTATTTGCAGCCCAGAAGTAGTAGGACAAAACCCCTCCTTTGTGGCTTTGAATAATAATAATATCAGGTGTTGTCAAGGGTGTGATCACCAAGCACAGGCGTTTCATGCTGGCCATCTTTGGCATGGCTGGTGGCTGTGTTGTCTGCAATGCTTTGTGTCCTGGCAGTCACCTGGACGTGACAAGTGAAGGTCATTCCCATACAGCAGGAGTAGGTACCCACCCAGAGTTGGTGGTGATTTGGGAAGAGCTGCCCTTCTGCAAAGGTGTGGTGTGGCATTACACCTAATTAATTTAATAGTAGGATGCTGCTCAAATGGATGGTCTTGTTGCTTTGGTTTCCATCCACACCCAAAGCCACGTGTCCTTTGTAGCTTCCCCTTGAATTTAGTACGGACTTGAGTGATGGTTTGTAGGAAATGCTGCCTCCACTAAAGGCAAAAAGAAGCTAAAAGACTCCCATGGTGGAGGTGATTTGTCATGTGGCTGTGTGATCAGAAATAGCAGATGGATTTGGGAAGATCGTGGTGTGCCTCAGCTCACCATTTCAGTTGGCTGATCTGGAGCAGTCAGATGATACCTTTTCCTCTTTCTACCCTCCCTTGAGAGTTGATAATACAGAGGAAATTCTCCACCATCTTTGTGTATTGTCACTCACTGCAAGGATTAAGTTGGACAAAAACATGTAATTTACTCTGGTGATATTTAGCAGATGTAACAAGGAAGCCTCTACATTGTAACAGCAGATATATGGGAAGGCAGAGGGGACTTTGAAAGCGGTAAACAGGCACATTATTGTGCTCTGTGGTCTGAAATTTCTAGTTTGGGTTGGTTTGTTTTTTGCTTGTCCTGAAGGTAGATGGCTGAATAGCATGTTCTGGAATTGCAGCATAAAGGAGATGTCAATGTGGTGTGCTAAAATGCCTCTGACTCTGCCATTGTAGTAATGTGTTTTAGGGTACCAAAGCCCCTGGTCACCCCGCATCACAGAACAGCCCAGTGTGTCCTGTGACTTTCCCCACACTGGAATTAATCTGTGTGGTTAAACATGTCATTGATTCAGATGCCAGAAATTGTGTCTTCTCACCTACCTGTGTCATTAATATTTTGGTTTGGACACAGATCTGTTTTATGGAGGTAGGACACAGGTTTTGACAGCTGTTTTCCTGGAGAAGTGACTAATACAATGTGTTTTCAAAAGTGTTTGGCACAGAGCTCTGTGAAGTTGCTGGGTTTGGAGTTAATGAATGTTCTATGCTTCTTTTTTTTTCTGACTTGCTACATGATTTGTTTTGTGTTGCAATTACATCACAAATCTTCTGCTCTCTTGTTCTTCTTTTTTTTAAAATACTGTTTTAGATACATTTACTCACAAAAAAAGAAATTCCTCTCTTCTGCTTCTGTACCCTGCCCTCCCCCATGGGTGCTCCAGCAGCTCAGCCTCCTGGTATCAGTAAATAGAATTTAAGTGATAAATGTACTTGATGCATGGGTGGGCACTTGCTGGATGCTAAATGTGACTTTGCCTTGCGTGTTCTGGTGGGCTGAGGTGGAATTGCTTCCTGGTGTGAACGTCGATCGTCTTTTCATTGGTGAGGCTGTTACGCGTTGGCTGGAAAAGCAGCAAAGGAGTGTTTATGAACCCGGGAGGAGTTGGTGTCTCAGGCAGTGGGAGGTGTGCTGTGGGTGGGACAGGTGCCAGATCCTGTGATAGCCTGTGTTGTTTAGGTGTAGGTGGTGTTAAATATGCTTTCATCCCTGATGCACGTCTATTTTTGTTTTTCTACAGGAAGAACAAAGTCTTGTACAAAATCATTTTTTTTATTACCAGGAAAAGCACTGGGCTTTCTTTTCATTGTGAGAAAATACCTGCATTTTAAAGGACTGTCTTGAGATGTGTAATTCTCCCAAGTCCCGACAGGGAGCACTTAGTGTGGCCCTTTTTTGGCTTCTGGCCATGTAGGAGGCTGAGGGAACCATAACACTTATTCCCAATGGGGGGGATGCAAAACTCTAAAGCAGCAAGAGCAGCTTACTTTTTTTTTTTTTTTTTTTCCTTTATGTAGTTATTACTACCTTTTTTCTTTTGTACAAAAACTTCCTCTGGATTTGATGCAAATACAGAAAATAGAGATGATTCAGGCTTAAGCTTGAGTTCATAACCCCATTCATTATGCTTGGATGTTGCCTTGGCTTTAGGATCGTTAGGACCAGCCTGTGGTTTGATGCTGAAGAATGGGAGGAGGAGCAACTGGAACCCCCTCTGATTATGTTTTATGAATTGGACTGTTCCCCTTTTCTATAGCAGGTATCTGTTGTGAGAATTATATGGTATCATTTTTTATCTGCCTGAAAATAATGTTAATTTCATTCTCCTTGTCTATGAAATGTTTATAACTTGGTGCTGAATGCAGAAGATGAGGCAGGGCCCACCTGAAGGGGCAAACCTCCAAAGATCCAATTCTCCTTTGCTGGCTCCAGGAGGAGGAGCAAGCTGCAAGTAGGACACCAACAGTACAAGCCCAAAAACCATGTGTGGGCTTGCTTTTCTGACAGTCAGTCAGCTTGGAGGAGTTTATGGTAAAATGTCTAACAGTGCAAAGGCAGTGCCTGCAAGGAGCCACGAGGAAGGGTTTGGGGAGAAAGGGAACAAGTACTTTGGAGTGGAAGAGAATATGTTGAAGGAGAGGAGCTACACAGATGGCAGTGGTGAGGAATGTGTGAACATGCTGCTGTGTGGTATAATATGAAGAATATATTCAGGATTTGTTTACTCTGAATCTCTGCAGTTGTTTAACTACATTGGTGCAAATCCAAGTGGATTCAGGTCTGAGCAGAATGAGCTATAGATGATTGGTGTTGGCAGATGTGGGTGCTTAGTAAAAGGCTGTGGTTTCCTACATGTTTTACTGAAACCAATGTATTTTATGTATCTTACAGGCCAATTTGTTTGGTTTTTATCCTTGTATTGGGTTTGTATAGCCATGTTTTGGTGGGGGGAGCTACACAAGTGGCTTCTGTGAGAAACTTCCAGAAGCTTCCTCTCCTCCATGTCCAGCAGAGCCAGCTCCAAGATGGACCTGCTGCTGGCAAAGGCTGGATGAGTCAGAAATGGTGGCAGCACCTCTGGGATAACACATTTAGGAAGAAGAGAAAAAAAGGTATTGTGCAGATATAGTTACAGCTGGAAAAGAGCTGAGTGAGAATATGTGTGAGGAACAACTCTGCAGACACCAAGATCACTGCAGAAAGAGGGGCAGGAGGTGCTCCAGGCACTGGAAGTGAGAGTCCCTGGAAGCCTGTGGTGAAGACCATGGTGAGGCAGCTGTGCCCCTATAGCTCTTGGAGGTCCATGGGGATGCAGAGATCCACCTGCAGCCCATGGAGAAGACCCTCACCAGAGCTGGGGCATGCCTCAGAGGAGGCTGTGAATAGGTTCTGAACCTGTTGGGGGAGGCCCATGGTAGAAGAGGCTCCTGGAAGGGACCTTCAGACCTGTGGAGAGAGGAGCCCAAGCTGGAGCAGGTTTCCTGGTAGGACCTGTGACCCTGTGGGAGACTCACACTGGAGTAAGGTGTGCCTCTGAAACACTGCAGCCTGTGGAACAGTGACCTGCTTTGCAGCAGTGTGTGAACTGTTTCCCCTGGGGTGGACTCACAGTGGAGAAGTTCAGGGAGATCTTTGTCCCGTGGGAGGGACCCCTCACTGGGGCCGGGGCGGGACTCCTGTCCCTGAGCAGCAGCAGGAACAGCATGTGCTGAACTGACCACAGTCCCTGTTCTCTCCCTGCACCGCTGGGGGGAAAAGAGCTAGAGCTGGAAAGGTTGGGGAAAGGTCTTATTGTACTTCTTATTGTTCTGCTCTGAGTTTTTCAGTCATAAATCCAGTTAATGTCTCTAATTTGAATCTGTTTGGCCCGTGACGATTATTTGGGGAGTGATCTCCAGCTTCTTATCTCAGTGTATGAATCCTTCATTATATTTTGTCCCTCTCCTTCAGTTGCGGAGGGGAGTGATAGAGGCTTTGGTGGGAGCCTGGCATCCAGCCAGGGTCAACCCACTACAAACCTCTAGGTCTTTTTTTTTTTCTTTTTTCTTCCTGGTAAATGCTGATGTTGCAGTTCCAGTGCAAAAGTATGGGTGGCTTTAAAAGCCCCCTTTGAGATTTTCTTGCCTTGTGTGATACATGGTAGCTCAACCAAGGAATGGGGAGTTATGTTGCTCCTGTGCTGAGTGTTAATTTAAAATAGTGAGCTTTATTTGCATAGACCTTTCTGGTGTCTGGCTTGTGGGAAGACTTCTGCTTTCTTGTGTATGAAAATGCCTGAAGAAAAATGTCAAGTTGGAAAATGTAACTTGGGTTCAAAGTTAAAGCCTTTGTTTGGAAAGCTCTCTTAAAGACTGTGTGCATAATGCTCTGCTGAAAGAAGGGGGGATGTATGTCAGGAATCCTTTGTTTACCGGTCCTGATAGACTTCACAAAATCAAAATTGCTAATCTAAGAATGATTTTCTACAAGATTTGGCAGGAAGATTGTTACTGCATATTCCTCATTAGTAAGTCTGAACTGCAGTGCAGAGTTCTGTTGTTGAGGTTGCAGTCCATGAAGTAGAATGAGAGCAAACCTCCATCCATTAATTTCAGACAGTAACAATACTTGGCCAGAACTCGGGCTGTTTCCCTTGCAGCTCTTCAGATTCCCATCATGTTGATTCAGATGCCTGATAGTGAGATGTAATGTGGCATTTGTGCTATAGCCTTTGCCCAGTTGAGCTAGCATATACCATAAGCAGATGGCATTCATTCTGTTCTCTCTGCAGTAAGGATAAGAGGGAAGAGAAAAAAAGAAGGGAAAAGCATCCTCTTTGCTGCTTCCAGTTAATTTTCCCCATGCCCTCCTCAAAGTGCACATAGATGTACGTTGTATTTTAAGTCCTGGAAAAAATTAGACATTTTTGCTAAAGATAAAATACAAATGCGTAACAAAATTATAGTTTAAATAGTCTATACAAGTAGAAACTACTGTGCCATTGAGAGTAAAGGCTGAGTCTTGTTTTCTGCTGTGATACAATGAAAAGGGAAAAGGGCTGTGCTTTATATAGACTGGGAAAAATATGAACAATCTCATGGTGCTTCCTACTGTACTCCACCTACCTTGCATCATAACTTCCTTTCTCGTATTTATGGCCCAAAGCCAGGGCAAAATAAACGGAGTAGTGTGTGCGGAGCGTGAGATGGCAAGAGCCGAGCTCCATGTGTTTGGGTGTGGCTGGAGGCAAATACTCAACTTTACTCTGCATTTCTGTTGAACCCTTACTGACCAGCTGAGTGTGAAAAGGATCAGGGATAGCAGTCATCCCGTGTGCCTGTCTTCTAGTAAGTCTATTATTATCTTTGCTTACCTTAATCTTTCGCTTACCTTAATCTTTCGGCACAGTAAGTGCGGATGTTGCCTCCTGAAGGACGGTTTCCAGGTTCTGAGGAGCTTCATGCAGAAGAATCTCTGAATTACTCTATTGTTGTGGTATACTTTGCACTGAATGGAGAGCTGTAACTGTGCACCAGTTCTGACTGCTGCTTATCGGAACAGGAAAATGTGCTGTTGTGCAGGCTGTCTTCTGTTGTTCAGAAAGTTGCATCAAGTCAGCAAAAATATCTGTTTTAGCTGCTGATTTCTTTGTAGCCATCTGGGAAGGTGCAGCATCATTGCTCCCACTAGGTAAGATGCAAGACTTAAATTTAAAACTCCTTGTATGGAGGGGTTTTGTATTTGTCAGGGAAGATACAGTAGTAGTTTAAGCTGTGGGTGAAAGCAGTTATTTCTCATTTCTGTCACCTGTACTTGAAATGTGATAGTCTATTAATTCTAAAATTTGTGTTGCTGATTTTTCAGTTAACTAAAACTAGCTTCTAAAATTACATTTTAGTTCAGGACGTAAATTTGTAGAAACTCTAGGTTTGAAAAGACCTAAAGAGTGACTTTTAATGCCTCCTTAAAAATGGGAGCTGAGAAGATTTGTTATGCAAGCTAAACCATTACTTAGCTGTGTTATGGAAATATAAAAACCTTCAACACAGGTAATGAGTGCTTGAAGGGATTAGGTTTCAGTCTGAAATGCAGCTAATACAGAATGTGGTACAGAATTATGTTATTAGCTCTGATGCACAGTAACAAAATGAATCAAATTTTCCAGAGGCAGAATGCTTGTCTGGCTATCAAATAATGGGATTGGCTCTGTTATTGCCTTCTTGTATTGCCTCAGTTTCCCTGCCTGTAAAGTAGGAAACTGCTTGCTTGTGTCATGACTTCCTGGTCATGAAGTGCTTTGAAGCTGAAAAGTACTGTGTGAATAGATGCCACAGTTTGTATTGTATAGTGCATGCTGTGCAGGAAACCTCCATAAAGTTAGAAATTCAGACAGTTGTGAAAACCATTGTTGTTTAAGTGTTCTTTTGTTTTGTTTTGGGTTTTTTTTTGTTGGGTTTTTTTTTGGGGGGGGGTTATTTTTTTTTTTTAAATATAGTCTCTTCTTCATTATATTTTGTGAGAGATTGAGTTTTGCTGATTGTTGCCCATTGCTGACATTTTAGGATTGGAATTAGATCTTTCCCTAGAAATGTGGGGAGGGGGGAAATGTGTCCCTTTTAACTGAGGTAGTTTCAGGAGTTAATTAAGTGTATTTTAATTTACATCATGCCCCATATAATAGTGTTCTTCTGAATATCTGAATCCTGAATACTTGAATGTTATTAGTGTATTAGTTAGAAAGTGTCCAATTGAGCAGTCTTTTAATACCGAAGATGTGTGACATCAGCTTTATAATAACTAAGGAGTAAGAGAAGTCTGATCCTTGCAGAAACACCATCAAAGCTGAAAAGTAAATTGCATTTCTGTTTCCCCCCTTTAATCAATAATTGAGGCCTTCTGATCTGAGAAGAGTGATACAAAGCCTTTGATGTGAAACGATATCTTGTTGGATGGATGTGAATTATAAGATGTGTTTGCTCAGGTTAGTTTTTGGAAACGATTTCTTATGGGTTTGGAGGGTGTTTTTAATTTTTGTTTTGTGTGGCAACAAAGCAGGAACCAAAATAGAGTGTGGTCATAGCCTAGTATTTTATAGAGCTAGCCATTCTTAAATATTTTACTTTCAGTTGAAAATGTATTTGCAGATGTTGAGACCTTTTGTATTTAATATTGGTGTAATTGCATGAAGTGGTCCCATCGATGAGCTCAGCAATGAATGGGTCAGATTTGCAGGCAGATGTAAGGCTGTTTGGGATGATGTGCAGAAGAGAGATGGAGGATTATAAAATGGCCTGTGATTTGCTTTAATTGATGCCTCCTTCTGTCCTTCTGTTTGGATGCTTTTCTTACTATGCTCCCTTCCTGTTCCTGGGTGTGTTGCAATCCTGACTTAGTGGCTGTAGTTGGAGTTCATTCACAGATAATGTGAGTCGAAGCAAAATGATATATTTCATGCTGAGGGTACTCAAAGTTGTGCTTCACACCAATGGGGATTTTTGTTATATTTGTGACTGAAGTGGCAGGCTTTTTGAGACACGAGGTCCTTTATGTTCAGTACTCTGCTTTTCCATCAGTTGTTTGTAAGTCAAACACTGCAGTCACTCCTTGCAAAAACTCTCTCTTGCTTCAGCTCGTGTGACCTTGGTCTTCTCTCTGATGTCCTTGGTGCAGCCGATCGAACTGCCTCATTTGGTGGCTCCATAACTGCAAACTTCTATTTTCTAAGCTGGAGCACAGTCAGCTGGAATCTGTGATGTGATTTTAAAAGGAGCTGCTTCAGTAGATACACAACACCCCTGGTTTCTCCCAAGTATACCAAAGTACTGCAGTGCTTTTATATTTTAAAGCTTTTCAGTACCTTTAGTGAGCATGTCTTTGGGCTGGGAAAAGGGAGGGAAATCTTTTAGTTTAGACCTTACTTCAGGGATCTGAGTCCTGTTCAAAAAATGCTTTGTCTGTGTGCTGTTTCAATCTTTGAAAGTCTAGAGGAAAAAACCCTCATCCAAGGCTATATGGAATTGTCAGATATTTCAGTAATTGCTTTCATGCTATCTTTAAAGGAAGTACAAGGTCTGACTGAAATTTGTCTTCCTTTCTTTTTTTTTAATCAAGTCCTTCATTTATGCCTAGTTTGAAACTGAATTTTTTGCATGTCAGGTTGTGTTTTTCCCTTTGAAATTGCTGGATGTTCGTATACAACTGTCTTAACATCTTCAGTTTCAGGGAAGAGCAGGAAACTCTTTTGTGCTTTAGGTGGATTGTAAGGATTCCAGCTTCTGTACAAAGTATCATGAGAGTACTCACTTCTTTTGTTTCTTGTTGCCACACAGCAGTAAAACAGTGATATAAACGAACAGGTTGGGTGGTTAATGAATGTCACAGTTGACCCATTCCCAGGGGAAGCATGAGTGAGTCCTTGGGATCCCAGTGTGAGGTGGTGCAAGCCACAGTGGCCACCAGGAGTGCCACAGCACCAAGCAGCCACAGTAGGCATTTGGTTCACATTGGTTTCTTCGCCATTCCCAGTCCTCTCTGGGAAGAGGCATCTCTGTGATGGATACTCTGCTCAGCTGGCCCTAGGCTCCAGTGTGTCCAGGTGGGCACAGGGTACCCCAGGAGGTGAGCAGGCAGGGGTGACAAATGTCACACCGTTCGGTGTGAGAGCAGCACAACTACTTAGAGAACTTGATCATCTCAGCATTGCCCCTGGAGCTGAGGGGGGGCAGGATGGGATCACATCAGTATCCAGGATCATAACATTTTAGTTGCTTTAGACTCTAAGGACTTTGAGGGTTGTTTTCACGGAATTTGCAGTTTGGTTTCCTTTCCTTAGCTCCCAGAATATGTGGGCTAGAGGTAGTGCAGACACTCCCAAGTCCCAGAAATGGCCCCCACACAGCAGGTTTGAGTGCTCTTGGCTTAATGTATTAGTAATTATCCTGAGCATTGTGGATAGAAATGGCAACTCGTGATCCTTCCTGTGTAGTTGTCTGTATTGCTAAATCCTAAGGATTAACAACTGGATATAGACAGGCACACTGAAGAGTGAACAGCCGTGCCAGGGTCAAATTAGGTCTGCTTTGTGTATAATGCCATGGTTTTTATAATTTTCTCTTAATTCCCATCTGTGAGCTCATCTTTTAACTTAACAAATGTTATTGCAGACACAGTCTGTGCCATTTAGTGGTGTTCTGAGTGCAAGGTTGTACAACATTAAATGTGAAGGGTTCATATGTTCTACATACTTATATAACTCTTCTGTAAGTTTATTTGGGAAATACTTTTTTGTTTTATATTCCTCTGCCCTGGAAATTGTGATTAAGAGATATTCTTACCTGGCTGCACCTGACATCCTTCACTGTCAGGCTCCTCTAGGGGAGTCAGAGGCATTGCATCTGAAAGCTAGGTAGTGTGTTCTGTGACAAAAAATTAAAGCCAAGTGTCAGAGTTCTTGCTTGGAAAGCTTTGCCTCTTAGTGTAGGTCACTACCTCCTTGTGCTGTAGACAGCAGAGCCAGTTCTACCCATCTTCACTATATAATAACTGTGTGCTAGACTGATCTTACCTACCTCCACATTCTCACTCCTAGTTTCCCTCCTTACAAGCTCCAAGTCTGGCTTTTTTGTTTGGTTTTCTTGTTGTTTTTTTGGGTTTTTTTTTTCCCCTCCCATAAAGTGACAAGGAAATGGGTGGGGGAATGTAGCCATCAGGCAGTTTTGTGCTGGCTTTCAGCAGCCTTTTCTTCTCTGTGGATATTTGTAGAAGTGCAGGAGTTTATCAGAAACCCTTGTCTTGGGGAGCAAAACCAGTGGTAAGAAATTCTGTGCCCTTGGTGCAATGCCAGGGCCCAAAAAACACTGTTTGCAAGTGTTTATATTGCCACGAGTGGGCCAAATACTTGTACTCTGTGTAACAAGATGTGCAGAGTCTGGAGGGTTTTTGTCAAGGCTTTTAAAAGAGTTAAGGCAGCCTCTCACATAGGGTTGAAGGGGATCTTGGCACTCAAAAGAGCCCTGGAAAGGCTTTGGAGACCTCAGGAATGTACATGTGTACTGTTGTATTCCATGAGAATCCCCAACAGAGGATTCCTAAAGCTATGAAACAGATGGGGCTAAATTTCACTTTGCAAAGGGATAAAAAACTCTAATTCCACAGTATTTACACAAAATCACAGAAATATAGTGCATGTGGTAATGGTTTTGTTACTGTATTTTTATTTACATTTATTTAGAAAGTTATTTATACCTCTCTCCCCTTGTTTGATTGGGCTCCCTTTTCCTCCTTTTTGACCTTTCAAACTGTTGCTCCCAAGGATATATATCCCTTTCACCCTTTAGAAATGAGGACAGGCAAGGATTTGTCTTTTCTTGAAGTAACACCTTTTCCATCTGTATGAAAAATCCTGAATTGTATAGGTTGCTGTTGCTTGAAATGCTTAATGGAGTAATTGCTTTCTGGAGATATTTGACTGATTTTTGTGTTGCTGAAAGCCATGTGATTAACAGCCAGTTGAGACTGAAGTTTAGAATTGGTCTCAAGAGAATTGACATTAATTTTTAGCTGGCAGCTAAACTTTGATAGCAGTTTAATATTAATAGCATGTAGTGAGATGGTGCTCAGAGGCAATAATCATCAACGTTTTCTATCAGATATGGCAACTAATTTTTTAGAGTGCTCGTTTAGTAGTCATGGCAGGAAAGACATGAGCAAGAACAACATCTGTGTGGTGTGTATAAACAGAACAGCCAAAGATCAAGGATCCTTCTCCTTGATCCTTGCTGTGAGGAGGAAGCCAGGTAAAATACCCTTGGTTTCTTGGGAAATGGGGTTTGAGGGGGCTACCTTTATTCTGGCTAAGAGCACAGCAAGTTGACTTGTGTTTCTAGGAATCTTTTGATGAGATGTTACAGAAATGCAAATTGTATTTCTGCTTCACTGCCTATGTAGTAAGCTCTGGTCTTTTTTTGTACCAGATGAATTACCATTGTTTTTCACTCTTGCTGAACTGTAGTTGACTGTTTCTCCTGCTGTGTCAAATGATTGCAGGATACATATGCACATAGTAAGGTGGGAGGAGTTCTGACACATCACCTGAAGAGAGAAGGAAGGAGCACCAGGTCCAGATTTAAAACCAAGTAATCTCCAGCAATGCAATTTAGTTGAGCAGGGGATTACTTCTGCAGTGTCTCTCTAGCTTGTATCATAAGGAAAATTAGGGTTGTTTAGAAAATTGTACCCACTGTAGTTGATAAGATGTTATCTGTGTGAGAAAGAACGCATTTAATGAGCAGGTTGTGACTGCAAGGTGCAGCCTGCCTTTGTGTGGGAAGGTAACCATGTGCTGTTGCCTTTGTCTGTTGCAGATGTTTCTGACCGTGTACCTCAGTAACAACGAGCAGCACTTCACTGAGGTGCCAGTCACCCCCGAGACAACCTGCAGAGATGTGGTGGAGCTGTGCAAGGAGCCTGGGGAGAGCGAGTGCCACCTGGCTGAGGTGTGGTGTGGCTCAGGTAGGTGAATTACTGGGCGTTCTCTGCTCCTGAGAAGGCAGCACATGAGAACTTGGCAGATGTGATCCTGTCCCAGAGAGTTTCTGCATTAGCATTTCATTGGTTTCTTCATCAGACTGGCTGTATGGTAATGCACCTACAAGAAGGCTCACACATGCAGAACTGAGTTAAAAGCAAAAGGGAACTTAAGCATGCAGATGTTCTTGTGTCTGTGCAGCCCTTCTGTGATTCAGATGAGTCTGAGGTGTGCGAGAGAGTTTTCTTCTCTTCCTCCTCCCCATAGTGGGATCCCAGCAGCCTTTATGGGCGTTTTGAAGTATTAAGTATTGGTAGTTCTGTGACTAGTTCAAAATAATTTCTTTAACCCCACAGCCATTTTCACTTGCAGTGGCAAAATAAGGCTTCATTTTTCTGATGGCACCTTCAGTGTTACCAATTGCATTGAGTGTGGTTGGGAAGGAGTGTGTTAGCAGAAGTAGTGCGAGTTACCTGGTGTGAAGTGCTCTTAAGAAAGTGGGTGACAGGGAGGATGGAGAAGCTACTTTTGACTGTCCTTTCAGGCCTGTGGAAAAGAGGTTTGTGCATGTGGCTTGTTGTAATTTTTTTTTTTTTTTTTTTTTTTTGGTGTGTTATTCTGATCTTGGGAGTTTGAATCTCCCTAACTTGCTGTGCTCCATTGGAACTGCAGATTATGTCAACAAATAAAACCTAAAATATTACTGATGTCTCATGACTTAAGTGGGAAAGGGCTCTGGACTATCTCCTGTCTCCATGGTACTCGTTGGGTGCTGGGAGCCATCCAGAGGCATAAGATAGATGAATCCCTGACAGGATTTTGAGTAATGAAAAATAATTATGTCTGAACCAACCTTTTTGAGATGCTTCAACAAGATTATAAAAGAATCAGATGATAAGGGCTTATATTTCTGTCTTCCTCTGCTGTTATCTCAGGCTCACATCTGTTAAAAGAAGTCTTTGGTGAGATGGATTTTTGTTTAATGCTGTGAGATACCTGAGTTATCTCTTGATATTTACTTGCTTCTGACAGAGATGTAGTGTTTCTGAGATTTCTAAGTCTAAAAAATGGAACAGATTTTTTTTTCTTCTCCTTAGAACATAAAGAACCTTTGCTTCATAAATGATAATAAAATAAAATCACCAATTCATCATGGAAGGAGATCTAGAAACGTACTTCAGTTGTACATCTTCATCTAAATCAACGCAATACTGAAGTCTGCAGTGAAAGAGAAGTAAAATAAAGGTTTAGGTAAAACTACTGAATTTATAGTTAGCCTTAGTTCCCACACCCTGTTGAAGAGCACAAGTGGTTGTGGTGAGGGACAGAGTTCTCCTTTTAGTACTGAAGCTGGAGCTGTGCTAGGGTGGGCAGCTCCTCTCATGTTTCCTGAACCTGCTTGGCTTTTGAGATGGTGATGTAGAGTATGCTAGAAAGGGCAGCTAGATTGTCCTGAAATCAAAGGAGAGCACCTATAATAAGAGGCAAGTGAAGTCTGCCAGTACTTAGTGCCCAAATGTTCTTGTTAAGCTGAAAAGTGAGCTTCCATGTGAGTGGGACAATACAGTATGTGGTGTATTATTTATATCATCAAATTATCAGCCTCTCTGCTAGTCAAGGAGGTGTAAGAAAATAATCTGGATACAGAAACATAAAGTGAAGCAGAGAACTTTCTCTGAGATTAGTCTTTGTGGAGACATGGTGAGACACACAAGAACAGATATCTAAATGTCGCTTGGACAGTTGTTGTTATAAAACAAAAAAAAGCTTTGTCCATTTTTACAGTGAAAACCTTGCCAAGGTCATTGAGCCCAGCCTTTCACTGAACGTCACGGTGCCAACTGGATGGCACTAAGTTCCTATGTCCAGTTGTCTCTTGAACATTTCTAGGGATGGTGACTCCACCACCTCCCTGGGCAGCATGTCCAAATGCCTTACCAACCTTTCAGTGAAGAAATTTTCCCTGGTGTCCAACCTTAACCTCCCCTGGTGCAGTTTGGGGCTGTTTCCTCGTGTTCTGTTACTTGTTACCTGGGAGAGGAGGCTGACACCCACCTGGCTACAAGCTCCTTTCAGGGAGTTGTAGAAAGTGATAAGATCCCCCTCCTTTTCTCCAGGCTGAGCAACCCCAGCTCCCTCAGCTGCTCATCAGACTTGTGCTCCAGCTCCATTGCCCTTGTCTGGACTCTCCCCAGCCCCTCAATGTCCATCTTGCAGTGAGGGGCCCAGAAGTGGACACAGCACTCGAGGTGTGGCCTCACCAGTCCTGAGCACAGGAGGACAATTGCTGCCCTGCTCCTGCTGGCCTCACTATTGCTGATCCAGCATGG
The DNA here is from genome assembly GCA_013401135.1 of Cettia cetti. Lineage (NCBI taxonomy): Eukaryota > Metazoa > Chordata > Aves > Passeriformes > Sylviidae > Cettia > Cettia cetti. Next base: position 50,357 of record VZUI01096694.1, read on the forward strand.
GATGTCAGTGGCTTACTTGGACACACTGGCTCATGTTCAGCTGCTGCTGGCCAGCACCCCCGGGTCCTTTTCCACTGGGCAGCTTTCCAGCTACTCTGCCCCCAGCCAGTGGCAATATTTGGGGTTGTTGTGACCCAAGGGCAGGGCTCAGCAGCTGGCCTTAATGAAGTTCCATATACAGTTCCCAGTTGTACTTGTTAACAAAAATGCAGTTATTTCAATAGCATTAAAAGATTTGAGGACTGGATTCATGCATGTTGCTTTGGATAAAATATGTCTTAGGCATCTGCGTAGCATCCAGTAACAAGATGTTTTCATATATATTTTGGATTCTTTTTGGTGGGGGGAGGCAGTGGGAAAGAGAAATACTTTTAGCTTTTGCTAATCTCTTTTAGATGTCAGCAAAGTTTTCCATCTTGTTCTGCCAGGATTAGCCACAATTTCTGTTTTGTTTGCACATTACACTGAGCAAACTCAACTGCTTTAAAACAAACATGATGCAGGACTGCTAACCTCTGGGGGTAGAAACAAAAGATTTGTGTTGGAAAATGACTTCTCAGACTTCAATTGTTAGGATCCTTCTTATATTGCTTATTTCTTTCTTTTTCTAACACTTGCTCAGGAATTTTAGCTTCTATTGTCAGACCTTATTAAGCCTACTTTGAAAGATTGCTTGCAAGTGTGCTCGAGGCGCTTTGCTCCCTGAAGGGGGCAAGTTTACTACTCTCCCTGTCCTCCTAGTTTTGCTTGAAATTTGGTGAATATCAGGGCAAAATTTCTTGACCTTCCTATTGTCAGAATTCTGTAAGGCAGTTACCTTGCCTGCTGTGGAAAGCAGTCAAAAGGAGTGCATGTATAAAGATCTTTTTTTTCTCTCTGAGATAGATAGGATAAAAAAAGAAAACTGATTGTCCATTCTTCTTGAGCTTTCCAAATGTACTTTTATTTGGTATTTGAAAATCTTTGACCTTCCTTTGAAGCCAGTGAGTAGTATTGACTGAATCCTTGTGTAAAGGGCATCTCCCTTGATTATAGAGTTTCAGCTGAAGTATTGCTGAGCTGCTAGAAATCTGCCTCATAAGCCTTCTGTATAGCCTTTAAGACAAAAATCTGCCAGTGGTACTGTTGATTTTTTTGTTGTTGTTTTTTGCCTTTTTTTCTTGAATTAAGGTTTAGCAGATGAGGAACATTTTCTGCTGTCTAGACAAGTAACTGCCAAGAGACGGCTTTTTCTGTAACAGTGACCTACTTGCTTATTCTGTAAAGCTAATCTCTTTTGACAGTGACTCCAGAAATTCTCCTTCCTAGATTGCTTGAGCACAGCTGCAGCATTTTCATTTAAAGAAACCCTTTTATGTTGAAAACCTGCTTTTCACATACTGAAAACATGTTAGGAGCTCCTTTTTTTATGAAACTGAAAACATTTATACTTAACACCAACAATTTCTCCTGCTGAAAAGATTATTTCATATTAAGACAGTGACTTTTTGAAAGACTTTATTGAATATGAATGAACTACTCCGATTTCTTTTTTTCTATTTTTCCCCTCCCCTTGCTTAAAAAATGAAAGGAAACCGCCAACAAAAGCAATGTCAGGAAAAATGACACTGGTGCAAAAATGGTGGTATTTAATTACATTCTTTGTCTTCTTGTCCTATTTCTCAGGCCAGGAACAATATCTTCTGCTTGCCTGGCATTCAGCACAAATTGGTCCAACATGATCATGAGCCCCAATGCTGTTAGAAGATATTGTGACAGTATCCTGCCTATGTAAATTCACTACTGTGATATATTGACCACACTGTTGCAATCCCATTTAAAATAGGCAGAAACATTTATGGTAAAATGTCCAGAATAACAAAAGAAACGGCTTTTATGTAAAGATTTAGAGGTCAGTAAGTAATTGTGGTTATATTCTGGTTGTGAGTGCCTGGCTGTGATGTATGTAAATTTTTAAAGAATGGTAATACAGAAGGGGTGGCATACTGGTAGGTTTAGACTCTCATTGGGTTTTTCTATTATCAAAAGGCAGCAAGTAAGGTTTAAAAAATTACTTATATGACTGAATCCTGAGCTTGGGGATAAAATCAGGAAAAGAAATTCAGTGGAACTTGTGCATGTAACTTTTTCATCTCAGTTATTTGAAAGGAAATGGCAAGTTCTTACTGGGCTCACTCTTCACTGTCTGATCCTTTTTTTACTTTGAGCTGTGAATCCAAAGTAGTTCAGCTTTTCAAGGTTTATCAGAAATAGGGCTTTCAAAGTGCATCTCATCTGAACTCCATGAAATTTGCTGTCCAAGACAATGAGCTGGATCTGTGTCTGACAGGAGCTGTGGGAGAACACTTGAAGTGACAGGAGCTGTGCTGGCATGCTGAGGATCAGGCCTGCTGGGTACTGCCAAGGAGCCTCTTCAGGGTGTTGAGTGCTTCTGCCTGAGCTTGAATGCAAGGGCTGCCATCCAGCGTTAAGAGATGAATTCCTCTTCCCTGAGAGTCTCTCTTTGCATCTCTCTTCATTCTCATTGGAATTAGGAAGTAAATGAGTCCCTGTAGGAGTTGTGGCAGCAGTGCCCTTGAGGAGGGGGTGGGAATGACTAAGGAATGATTTTGAGATGCCACAGAAGAGGAGTGAAAGGTACAACAGCACATTTCCTGCACTGGTGAGTGGGTAAGGTGATTTTCACATACAAAATGAGAGCGCTATAACTGAAAACTCCAAATTCCCTATTTGTTTCCCCTCAGGCTGTGGTGGTTCCTCAGCTTTTCCCTTCAGGGCTGGACTTTTCCAGGGCTGTTGTTCAGAGGTGTTGGTTTCATTTCAGAAGCGAGGAGCAATGCAGTGGCTTTAAAAGGGAAAAGTAGAAATACCTTGGATGAGGGCAAATGTTACGTGCACTCACTGCACCTGTGCACTAACAGGTGTTCAGGTGAAAGATGGACAGATATTTTTGGTTTGGTGTGGGCCCAAGCTGTGGTGGGATGTAGCAGTTAACTGTTTCTTCCCTTTCCAGAGCGTCCCATAGCCGATAATGAACGGATGCTGGATATCCTGCAGAGGTTTGGAATGCAGAGGAGCGAGGTGCGTTTCTTTCTGCGGCACGAGCGCTCTCCCTGCCGGGAAGCAGGTGGGTGTTGATCTCACCTGCTTTGGTTGTTCGAGCTCTGTTTCATTCTTCAAGGTTAAGGAAACAGCTTGTGTGTGTTATTTATTAATGTTCACAGCCAGTGGCTGTTGCAGCCCCTTTTTGTTTGACCATTGGCAAATCTTTGTAATGGCTTCATCTTCTCTTGCCCTATCTGGGAATAGTAAATCCAAATAAATATTTCTGCAGGTTTTCTAGAGCTGGTTTTCACCAAAGCATCCAAGGGCATACTGTGTTAAATATGTTTTCTCCAGCAAAATATCTTAAGATCTGTGGTGGTGATCTCTTTTAAGTATAGTAACCAAACTGTTGCCCAGTATGTAACCTGTGATTTGGATGATTATTCACCTGGATAATACTTTACCAGGGTGATAAACTTAGCATACTTGGTGACGATAGAGTTCTTCAAAGCTTTTCCTACACACGTGTGTTTTAGGAATAGCATTAAATGAACTGCCTGGACAAGTTCTCTGAGAATATGTTTCTCATTGTAAATTGAAATGTGAAACCTGTAAAGGAAATTACTTTCAGCTTTTCAGGGGTTTTCTGTGTATCCCACATTTGTCTCTTCAGTAGAATTTTTCACTTTTACCTTTAAATCAGTCAACTAGATTCTTCTTCCTCTTTTTTCTGTTTTCATCTTTGGTAATCTTCCTCAGTGTTGGAAATACTGCATTTGTTAAGTAGCATTGTACCCAGCATGTTTTAGACGACTAAGTGTATCTTGGTATTTGAAGTGCATACTGGTGATAGAATGAGTGCACGAAAAGCTAAAGCTGTACCATTTCTACCTGCTGAGGATCTTACAGAGCAGTTTAGTTGTCAAAATGTATTTTTTCAAGTCCAGGATGCTTGTAGTATTAGGATTGTCATTTTTTTGGCCACAGCATTGCTAAACAATGTATCTGAGCTCTGAGTTAGTCTCACAGAAATATGGTCTTGAAATGGGAATCAAATGGGCAAGAAGGCAACAGGCATGGCTTTGTCCTGTATACACTTACATTCTACAGGGAAATCAGTGAGCTTGGTATTGGGCGTCCGAGCGCTATTTGCACATCATTTGATAGGAATGAAGTAGGGTTCTAGTTAAGCAGCACCTTTACTGGCACAGTGACTGCCAGGAAGAAGAAAAATATGTGTTTTAAACTGTGTATCTATAATGCACATTTAGTAGGGGCTGACTGCTTGTTTACCACAGGATAAGTACTGGAATAGCCTACTATTGGTTAAGCTGGTTTTATTTGTCTGTATTTTTGAACAGAACTGTACTTTAAGGTAAAAGTTGACATTGAACAGAAATCTTTTCAGAAAATGTGTTGAGTCATCACTTAAATTCATCTTGGTAGTAAACACATAAGAATAGGTGCTCAGACTCTAACCATAAGGATTGTTCTGATTCTCCTTTTGTACTGAATGCAATGTCTAAAAGGATAAGAAAGATCTTATATTACCTTACCATCTTTGACTGTTTCTGTCTAGGGACTGGACAAAGGTCTCAAGATCCAGCCTTCAAAAGAAACGGTGTGAAAGTGCCTGCTGATCGAAGACTGGAGAATGGGGTAAGCGCTCGATGCAATGGCGAGCTGGGTTGGGTCTGGCTGAGCTGGAGTTCATTTTCCCACAGCAGCCCCTCCCAGTGCTGTGCTTTGCTTTGGCAGCCAGAAAGGTGCTGATAACACTCCAGAGTTTTGGCTACTGCTGAGCAGGGCTGGCACAGCATCAGCTCTGTCTCAACATGCCCCCCACATCAAGGGGCTGGCAGTGGGCAAGGTCCTGGGAGGGGACACAACTAGACCATCTGACCCAAAGTAACCAAGGGGATATTCCATGGTATGTGGCGTCAGCTGAGCTACAAAGCCAAGAGAAGGAGGAGGAACGGGGGAACATTCATTATTTTACAATGTTTGCCTCCTGGAGCAACCGCTCCCTGTGCTGAAGCCCTGCTTCCTGGGAAGTGGCTGGATATCGTTCTCTGATAGGTAGAGAATAAACTTACTTTTTGTCCTTGCTTGCTTGCACAAACTTTTCTGCCTTTGCTTTAGTAAACTGCCTTTTGTCAATATAGGAGTAGTTTTCCAGCTTATTCTCTCTGCCCTGTCCTGCTGGGAAGGGGAATGGTAGAGCAGCTTGGTGGGCACCTGGCATCCAGCCAAGGTCAATCAACCACAGTTCCTTTCTGGTCCCTAAATGGGGTGGGACAAAGGCATTTATATATGTACATATATATATAAATATTTTGCATGCCATTGTAAAAAGTAGTTGCCAAGTATCAAGCTCCTATGTGAGGCACAGAGTTTGTCAGCTGCACTGCTTATCTCTTTATTTTGCTGAGTTTGGGAACGTATTGATACAAACAATGGCTGTGTGCTTTGCCCTCACACTGATGGCCTTGTTACGCTGGGGGAGCTGTCTTGTGGGGATGATGAAGGAACACACCTCCCTCTCCCTGTCTGAGATTAATGTGGATGCTTTTAAAATGCAGGCTCCCATGTTTGCTCATCCATATATAAGCTTTTTAATACTGTTAATAACATTAACTAATACTGTTGGCACCCCGTGGGGTTTGTGGAAATCAGTGTTGTCCTGGTGTAAGAGAAAACAAACTTCAGGTGAGGAGCTATTGAGATGTGCTCCGAGGTATCCAGTTCTTGGGTGTGTGGAAGGATTTGGGCAGGTGCCTGGGGTGGTTATCACCTCCCATTGCTTGGAACTTTACACCTGAACAGGTAATCACCCTGGCAGAGTGATGTGTCAGCTGAGAGAAGGGTGCTACCCCAGTGAAACCAGCTGCCTCTCACACCGTGCTGGGGCCTGGCCTGTGAGCCACAGTCGTGCTGTAATTGAGGCAGGAACCCAGACTGTGTTTGAGGGCACTATGGCTGAGACAGGGACTCAAACCACCATAATTTCTTCAGTAGTGAAAAAGGAAAAATGGAAACGGACAAAGTGAGCTGCAGGTCCGTATTGTTGGTTGGAAAGGGAGGAAGAAGGAGAACTAGGAGAGTAAGGGTCAGATAAAGAAGCCAGTCCTTCAGAAAAGGGATTGCAAGGAGTGAGACAAATCAAACAGCAAATAAAGTTACTTGGTCCTTGACCTCATCAGAACTTCCAAGACTTGTGAAAAGATTACAGCTGCCAGCCATGTGAGCAGATTTCTGCCTGGCTGCTTCCGTGCTGGGGTAATGGGGCTGACAGTCAGCACTTGGAGGGTCTTGAAGCCAAACAGCTGGGATTCCTTGCTAGAGATGAGGAAATTGAAAAAGGAATTGGAAAACTGAGAGCAATTTGCAGTTTCTGGACATTGCTTCTCTCAAGTGTGAGGGCAAGATACCCATTTAAGGAAGATCCTGTAAATTCCCAGGAAAGTGAACCACTGCACATGAAGGTATCTAGTACTTGAGAGAATTAGCAGTGCTGGAAATAATCTGTAGTGATCTAAAATGTGACGTTGTCCCTAAAGATCCAGAGGATGTCTCTTGCTCAGTGGCCATGTGGAGGAAGGTGGTTCAAAGTGCCCCTGCATCATATTCCAGCATCTTGGTGGCACTGTACCTGCAGATGGGTACACCAGCTGTAGAGGTGGCATCCTCCTGGCTTTGAAATGTAGAAGAAACCAGGTACTTCCACATCCTTATGGGCTAGCACCCCAGATTTTAGGGGCAGCCCAAGAGATGGCTCCTCTCGTGCCCCAGTCTGAGGGAAGGGAAGCCCCAAGAAGAGGCCATGTAACGAGGTCTGGTTGTTCCTGCGTGAGCAGGGAGAGGATGTGGGATGGTGAACACACCTCTAAGCTGGAGGCCTGTGTCCCTGAACTGAGAGAGGGAAGAGAGCTGTCCAGAAAGGGTTGCCCAAGAAGGCTCTCAGTGTAGTTGCCACAGAGAGACAGGAAGGTGATTGGTGATCTCACAGACATAAAAGGACTGAAATTGCTTCTGTTAACCCTGGTGAGGGGACTTCTGATCTGGCATTGCAAAGGTCAGCCAGAACAGTCTGACCAGGAACAGGAATAGAGGGTCCCTGCCTCTGGCCAAGAGGAGGAAAGGGATGACTGGGCACACTGGACTGTGTGGGTTCAATGGCCTGGCACATCAGATCCACACTAATACAAAGCTTTAGTAGATAGCTGATGTGTGTTACCGATGCCATCGAGGCACAGGAGTGCAGAACCCGTCTGGATCTCTGGAGTGACTGGGATGTGCCAGGAGTTGTCTGTGTTAGAGGCTGAGGTGAGTTTGACAGGGGACAAGTGGCAAAAGCACCCCATTGCTATTGCCCCAGAGGCCCCTGGTATCCTCAGCATCAGCTGCCTCAGGAGAGGGTACTTCAGGGGTCCCAAGGGGTACTGATAGGGTTTGGCTGTAGCTACTGTGAATACAGAGATCAGTTATCCACCCTGCCTGGCACAAAAAGACCTGCTCATTGTGGGATTGCTGCAGGTTGAAGACCATCAAGTGACAATTGCTACCAGGACGGTGCACTGGCAGCAGTACCACACCAGCTGAGACTCTGTAGTTCCCATCCATGAACTAACTCATTGACTAGAGAGCCAAGAAGTGCTCAGCAGGACCCACTCACCCTTTAACAGCCCCATGTGACCAGTGCAAAAGTCTAATGGGGCCTTGTGAGACGTTCTGTGGTGACATGGTACCTTGGAGAGAATTGAATCAGACAATGGGACGAGTTTTTGAAATAACCCCAAACTCTTGGGAAAAGCAAAATGGCATTGAGTGAATACATCATGACACTTAGCACCCACAAGCCTCTGGAAGAATTACCATTATAGTGAAAATGGAGGCTTCCCCTCTTTGGAGATACTGGTGCAAATCAGCATGGAAAGAAACTAAGAGTCTGTTGTGGTGAGGTTGTTAATGACTGCTCTAAAATGGACACAAAGCCTCTAACCATTATCATCCTGGCTTTCAGTTTTCAGAATGTCACCAGGATCTGCTGGCTGCCATAGCTGTGCTTGTACAGGTGATCTCAGAGCAGCAAATGCGCCGTGCTTCCTCTTCTCTACTCTCATCAGAATTCTTTTCTCATATTACTTCAATTTGGAGGTTTTTTCACTTGCAGTTTTGTCAGAGGTCCCTGACTCCAGATTTCTAGTTGGTACCAGTTAGTGTTTCAGCATCGAATCCATTGTCTGCCACTCTTGCTCCATAATTATGGATGTAAGATTGAATCTAGATTCAGGAAACATCTGAACAGACAACCAGTAACAGTGCTGTCTTTGAGAGTGGTGTTTTCCCTCCTGCCCAGCCATATCTAAACTTTCTGTTTTCTTCAGGTTATGTTAAAGTGCTTCAAATTGTAGTGATACACCTACAAGCACCAATCCATCCTGCCACATGCTGAGCATTCTGGGCAATCAGTTGAAGCTGATTCATGCTGAGCTGAGTTATAAAGGGCTTTGAAATGCCTCTTTAAAATGCTGCTGGGATTTTGCTAGAAACATTAATGTTCCAAGAGATGTCATTTTGTGTGAGTTGCTGGATTGAGCTACACATGCATATGAGCTTACAATTATTTATTCCTTTACCAGGAGAAGATGCTGTGTCTCTCTAATAGTTTTATTGGCTATTCAGTTGTTACTTTTGAAAGACTTTTATCATACTTTTCTGCAGTAACTCTCTTAAGGGCTAGCCAAATTAACAATTCTAGACTTAGTATGCTTTGGGTTTTCTTTGACAGGTAAGCACACCAAGGATGGATATGACACTGGCTGAACTTCAGGAAATGGCATCACGCCAACAGCAACAAATTGAAGCTCAACAACAAATGCTGGCTAACAAGGTGAGTTTGGAAGTGGATTGTTTACAGCCAGAAACAAAGGTAGCAAGAGTCATGTGAAGTGGAGGGAGGATTGGGGAATTGGGTTTTTTTCACTTCTTCTAAACAGAGCTCCTTTTCTTTGGCTGCCTGTTTTTAGATTTGAAAGTCAATGTGTGCAAATATCCAGTTGTAAAACACATAAATAATGCCAGTGATAGAAGTGACCATTTAGCTTACTAAAAGGATACAGCACATAGCATTAATATGTTGTCATTCATTCTGGTGGCTCTGTCAGCTCTATTTGTGCTCCATGTGGTGACCAGCAATTCACCAGCTTGATCACTGAACAATGCTTTTGTCTCTGCTGTCCTGTCATGCTGTCTTGCCTTCTCCTGATAAGAGTTCAGCATGCCTGATTTTCTGGGACAGCTGGCTGGAAGAGATGTCTTGTATGTGATAAAAGTAACCTAGGACTGTGATTTATAAAATGCTTGCAGAACAATAAGAGAAAAGCTAATGGAAGCACACAGGGTGCTTCTGAATTGCACAGGGGGAAAAATACTGTGAATGCATTGCAAAATGGTGGCACAGAGTTCATGTTTTGCTTGAGTGTTATTAGTACACATTACTCTTGAAAAGGTAACAGAAAATGCTGCTTTTGGCAGAGAATTGTTAAAGGTGAGCCTGTCCTGAAGAGGGCTCATCTGTCTGGCTGGGTGTTTCCATGCCTTTTAGAATATTCTTTGCTGGGGAAGAAGGCTGCTCTGAGCATCTGCTCTCAGTACTTTTCCTGTGTCACACCCCCTGTCTCTCTATCCCTTGGAGATCAGCTATGTGTGTCTGTATGTTTAGTACCTTGTTCAGTTCCCTTGGCCCTCAATAATTGTATCTCAGGGAAATGCTTCAAGCCATGGCTTTCTGATAGTTCTGCAGCACCTGCTAAGTGGTATTATGGCCTGTCAAAATAGCCAATAAAACTTTCTCTGCTTTGTGGTAAGAACAGGTGCAGCTATGATGCAGGACACTGGTCAGTCTACCAAGTGATGAGAGGTTTCATCTGAGATGGAGCAGCACAATTAATACCCATACTGCCTTGTTTAACTGGCCAAGGAATTCTGCCCTCATCGCAGTTTGAGCTGAGATGTGTTTATATATGAGAAGCCTAAACTTTCACAGGTGATGGCAGTACACCCTGGTCTTATAAATAACACTGCAGTCACAAGAAACAGGAAGGCTATTTTTACTGTAAATGGAGTTGTACAAGATTTAAAAAAAGAGAAATAGGATATCTGGATATCTACCCATTGGGTGGGTGTCAGCTGCCTGTGATTCAAAGAGGAGGAGCCCTGTGGGTGTCCCACTGGTAGAATTTTTCATTTCAGTGCCTCCCTGGAACAAACCTGCTTTCCTAGGTGCCTCTTCAGAGTGACTTTCCATTGCCTCTTTCCTGCCTTCTGAAATCAGATGCAATATTAAAAATAGTTTCTGAGGGAGGAAAAATACACTTTCCTTTTAGACATGAACTGTAATTTTTTTTTTTGTGACATTTTCCTGCGTGGGAGTGACTCTAAAGTAGTGCATACAGTGAGGGTGCTGCCTGGTTCTGGTTTTCTCCAGAAGACAAGCTCACTTTTTTGCTCTGACTTTTTAATTCCAAGTGCACAAGAATCCCTGTTTTATAAATGTGACTGGTGATTTTTTTTTCTTTCTTTTGTGGGTTTGATTTTTTTTTTGAGGAAGTGTGGAGTTCTAATGTTAGTAAGCAGTGGTTGCCTTGGATTTTAGTGGGTGCCTGGGTAAGTTCTACTAGTTCTACTCCCCTGGAGCAACCTGTCATCTCCAGAGCTGGAAGCCATGTATAATGGCCAGTGATTTAGAGGAATTCTTTGTAGATGATCCAGTGATCTCATGTTTTTTTCTAGGTCTAAACTAGACATGTATATACAGAAACTGATAACACATTATTTTACTCTCTTGGAAAGGCAAAAGGATCCTCTCCACTAGGGTGATACCTGTTGTTTAAATGAGGGCCAGGTCACTGTAAAGGCTTTCTAGTGTCTTGAATTATCTGTGTAGTGATAGTGGTGATCATTATCAGGAGACCAGTGTGTTTTCAGAGGTTTGGTGTGCAGCCATCCTCCATCTCAAGGAGGTTTTAGCAGAACTAGTAAAAGTACAAATAGTAATAGAAAATACCAATAATTTATGGAATACCTTCTACATAAAGAATGTCTAATATTCTCCATGCCTAATAGTTGTTTGAATGTCTGTTAGAATGTCTAATAGTTGTTTAAAATGTGACACATGATAGAGATAGGTAAAGTACAAGCAGCATGGAGAAGATGGAGAGGTAATAGTCCTTAGCTCTTGTAACTCAAGAGCCAAGTAGTGATTAAATCAAAATAGCAAATGTCTTGGAATGTGAGTGCTACAATTTTTTTTAGACTTCAAAATCTTTGTCTTGACTGCAGGAACAGCGCTTGAAGTTCCTGAAGCAGCAAGATCAGCGACAGCAACAGCAGGCTGCTGAACAGGAAAAACTGAAGCGATTAAAGGAAATTGCTGAGAATCAAGAAGCCAAACTTAAGAAAGTGAGAGCGTTGAAAGGTCATGTGGAGCAAAAAAGACTCAGCAATGGGAAATTAGGTGAGTTGCTGCTTGGGGAAGGTAGCCTGAGATTCTTCATGAAACGCAGTTCTTGGAAGTCAAAAATTTCTGGTAATTTCAGCGATTCAGAGAAGCTATTTACAGCATTCCAGGAAATGCTAATCTTAACAATTTCATATCTTGTATTTACCAAGAAAACTCATGACTGACCTAGAACAAAATATATATTTTCTTACTATATTTTAAAACATCCTGTAGGAGCATCCTGTATTTTGAGCCTTGCATGTCTGCTCTTTAATTACAGTGTAGTTTTTTTCCTTACTTGAATACCTTTGTGCACCACAGTAACTTTTTCCATCCTTGATGTCAATACCGCACACATTTAGAGTGTTCTTTTCTTGGCCTGTAACAAAGCTCAGCCTGGTGCCCAAGTTACCTTGGGCCAAATTAGCAGCATATTTTCTCTTTAGTTATGCGAATCTCACCAGGGTCTTGCTTGCTATAGTACTGGTTATGTGCTTGTAGTTCAGCATGTTGATACAACATTAAGTCTGAAATAAATATTTATTCTTCTGCCTACCTTTTCATCCTCTCTATTGTGCAGAACTTGTTATTTGCAGCCTGACTTAACTGAAAACATGAATATGTTGTTTTAGAGGGAAGACTTTTGGTTGACAGAGCAAGTGTTTTTCTGTCAGAGAATTGCTTTTCTGTTTGGGTTCTGTTGCACAAAATAAACATAAGTTTTCAGGTGTGGAAGGATGGTGGAATAATACAAGATCCTGGAGAATGTGAATCTGTTTTCCTGCACCATCCCCAGCAGGTCTGATTTTGGTATTTGCTTGAATTGTTACTGATTCCTTAAACTTCATTCTACAACAGACCAGTTTCAGCTGTGAGGACAGCTGTTTGTAATAGACCCTAAAAAGCCCTCTGAGTCTTTGTTTAATTTGACAGCTTGGGTGTTTTGTCAATGAGTTCTTATGACCTAAATTCAGGGTTCTAAGTATCATAAATATGCCTTGTGGTTTAGTGAGCGTCTTCCTGCTGAATTCAGCATTCAGTGAACTTAGGCTTCTCCAGATGAATTCAGTCTAGCGTTGTGGTTTTGTTTGTTTCCATACTTCAGAAAGTTTAAAAAAATAAAGTTGTCTTTCCCTCCCTGTCACTGCTCTAAGTAGACCAGCTTTCCATAGCCATTCTAGCGAGCGTGCATTTTCCAGAGCTCAGAGGAAGAGCTGGTGTGACAGGGCAGTGGGTTTGGCTGAGCAGCCCTGCTCTGGGGCCGCCAGGGCGCTCTCTGTCTCCTTAAGTGCTGCCTTGGAAGCAGCCCACGCCGGGCTGTTTCTCAGGGCAGCTATTGTGCTCTGCCCTTCTTTGCAGTGGAGGAGATTGAACAGATGAACAGCCTGTTCCAGCAAAAGCAGCGCGAGCTGGTGCTGGCCGTGTCAAAAGTGGAGGAGCTCACCAGGCAACTGGAGATGCTGAAGAACGGCCGGATTGATGGTTACCACGACAACCAGTCGGCTGTAGCTGAGCTCGACCGCCTCTACAAGGAGCTGCAGGTAATGGGAGGCCAGCCCGTGACCCTCAGCTCTTCTGGGCTAAAAGTTGGTTGGGTTGTTTCTCAGCTTGTTGGAGAGAAATCCGGTAGCTCCTGTTCTGCCAGGGCTGTGTGACAGCCTGCGTGCTGGGGATGGAGGGTTCGTTGTGCTGCCTTCAAGGTAAAGAGAGGAAGGAGCGCACACTGCCCGTACCTTTCCTTTTGCAAAAATTGGAGACTAACCAAAGTTTTCTCTGGAGGGAAGACATGACTTGACTTTTTAGAAGGCTTTTCTCTTTCCAACAGTTTCCTGTCCTCAATCCTGAAAGTGAATTTGTTTTTATTTTGGTTGTTTTCCCCTCCTCCCCCACTGCTTTGTGAATTTATTCAGTTGAGGAACAAACTGAACCAGGAGCAGAATGCCAAGCTGCAGCAACAGAGGGAGTGTTTGAACAAGCGCAACTTGGAGGTGGCAGTCATGGATAAGCGTGTTAATGAGCTGCGAGAGCGGCTGTGGAAAAAAAAGGCAGCTCTGCAACAGAAAGAGAATGTACCAGTAAGTGTGGGCTATTTAATAACTAAAACATTAATTCTGTGTCTTGTCTGTACAGCCTGAAGTAAAAACTTGCTTGGGGGGAAGGCTGTTGAGATGCTAGACTTGTTGTCTTTATCCATATGTAGTGGAAGTCTTGTATTATTAAAGTCCTTTTCATGGTACATTAGTGTTAACCTACTTACTCTTTACAGACAAGAAGTCTGATGCTGTCGTGAATTTTATTTTAGATTTTTTTTTATATTACTCAGCCTTATGATTCTTAGAGCTTTTTCAAAACAGCACTTCTGCTATTTCAGAGTATCATTTGCTACTTGTTTAATCCTTTTTGACTTCTGTTTCGAAGTCTCTGAATGGATACTGCAGAATAAAATTCTTTAATTTTTCTACTTTTTTTTTCCCCAAGGTTTCTTCAGATGGGAATTTACCACAGCCCGTGGCTTCTGCTCCAAGTCGAGTGGCAGCAGTAGGTCCTTACATCCAGTCCTCTACCATGCCACGTATTGCTTCCAGACCTGAGCTTTTGGTGAAGCCAGCATTCTCAGATGGGACACAAGCTTTGCAGGTACCTGATGGGCCACTGAAGACACAAACGTTACCCAATATGAGAGCTGGGAACAGTTCACAAGCTAAAGCTCCTGCAGGTAATAGCTTACAATTAATATTTCTTGTGCAGACATGTTTTGTTTTCTTACTTAACAGCTCTGTTTTGATGTTTTGGGTTTTTTTAAAAGCAAAGCGTTATTTGAGATGTCAGTCTTGCTACTTGCAATTTTTCCTGCACCAGTGATTATATTTTATAAGCACTGAGATTCTATGATTCAATGTTAAAAATCAAGTAAATCTATTAGCGAGCACTTTGAGTTGTTATACAGTGTGGACTACAGGAGGATTTTTCTATAAAGTTCTCCTAAAAACTATTCAACGGTGTGTTTGAGTTTCTAGGTGCAAATTTTAGTGTGTACCTGGTAACCTGGTGCTTGGATTTAAAAACTGGCAGTGCCAAAATTTCCGATTTTGCATTTTGGAAATGACCCATGTAAAGAATTAACCAACGTGACGAATTTTACAAAGGAGGCAGTTGCTTGTAGCACAGAAATAACAGTAAAGTTACTGACTTGCTCATGAAAAAATTTTGGCCTCTACTACTGGGAAAGTTAATAGAGAGTTAATGGCTTCTCTCCTATGAGAGACAGTTCAGTAAGAGAAGTCTAAAGAAACTTCTAGAGTTGTAAATATCTCTTCTGTGCTATCCTGGGAGAAGACTCCCTTTTCAGCTGGGAGAGAAGAGAAACAAACACTGGTCTTCCCAAAAGCAAGAAAGGAAGACTGAGCTTGTAGAATAGTTCTGTTTATTTTCTACCTCTCTTCCTCCATCTTCAGTTCTGGCAGATACTAAAATAACCATTGCACAAAAGCAGTTCCAAGTGTCTCTTGCCATATTGGAGAATGGAGGATTGTTTCTTTTTAATTGGTTTGCTGATCCTAAAACTACTGGAGAGGAATTTAAACTCTAGACCACACAAAATTTGAATTTTTGCTAGAGGAATGTGTGGTGAACTAAAATACCCTTCTTAATTTTTGGCATTTGGACAGAAGTATTGCTTTCTTAGAGAGAGTTTTTGGTACTTTGTCAGAATGAAACTTGCTGCTGCTGCTTATTACAGTTTCAATTCAACAATACTTAGATTATTTAGAATTTAATAGAGAGAATCTGGTGAAATATTAATAGGAGATTGCAAGCATTTTCTTAGTGGTTTTTGCAGATCTGGATGTCTTCTCCAGTGAATGTAAAGATCAGCTTTAATGCAGACCCTATATGCACATTAAACACAAATGAATTTTCTCCTGCTTCGAATATCCCTGGCAGGGTCTGTCAGTGCTTTAAAGCATGGTGTTTTTCTTTGCACAATATATCTTTTTTTATACTTAACATTGTATCACTTTTAACTTAGCAGAGATACTCAAGGAAAGTTTCCTACTAACTGGAAATAAGCC
Source organism: Cettia cetti (assembly GCA_013401135.1). Lineage (NCBI taxonomy): Eukaryota > Metazoa > Chordata > Aves > Passeriformes > Sylviidae > Cettia > Cettia cetti. Next base: position 65,975 of record VZUI01096694.1, read on the forward strand.
AGTCTAGAGAAGTTCCTTTTTTGAATGCTTTAAGTGCAGATGTGTGCTATGACAAAGAATTTTGCTGCTGCTTTTGGTAGTTGTTCTTGAACTTCATTTGCATTCTTGTTTTAAAACAAACAAATGAAAATCTCTAATGACAGGTTTTATAGCAGTTGACCTCTGTGTGATGCTTTTACATTAGGTAGACCTGACTTACAGAAAAAAAACCCTGTTTGTAATAAGTCAATAAAAACTACTATTTTAGCTTAATCTATTCCACTTATTCTCTCCTAGGTTCTGTGGTCCCCAATGCAAAACCTTCCCCATCTGCCTCTGACTGGAGTAGTTCAAATACAGACAATCATATTAATCAAGGATCAGCCTTGACTTCAGGAAAAGGAATTGTGACAAGTGAAGGACAAGGTATGTTCTTGTGTGCTTGGCTAATGTTAAAATTTGGAGAATCTAGTTGATGATACCTCTCTTCAGTAAATAATTGAGAATTCATTTTAAAGCACCAAAAAAAAATAAAATCAAAGAACATTGCCATTGCTTTGCTATGGTGTTGCAGGGTTTTTAAGAAGAAAGAAACCAAACCCTCAGCTGGTGAAGTAGATCCTAATTCCTTCTTACATGCCCCTGTTGAATTTGCATAATACAGCATTTGCCAGGCCCAGGGGCCCTTAGTGCAGAGGTAGGATGGATGCAAAAAGCATCCCCTGCATCCCCTGTGGTGAATATTGCACAGAGCAGGACTCTCACCCCTACGATGGTGTCATCCCTTTTGAGAGTTGTCTCCTCTCACTTCAACAACAGCTGAAGGAGAAACTTTTTTACGAGACAAGGAGAAGAAGGTGCGTCCGTTCTCCATGTTTGACTCCGTGGATCAGTCTGCTGGGCTGGGCACACTGAGGAAGAACCAGAGCAGCGAGGATCTCCTGCGGGAAGCACAGGTATGCAGGGAGCCCGGGCTGCTGCTTTCCATCTGCCAGGGCTTACCCACAGCTGTGCTCAGGGGGCTGGCAGACAGCTCTGAAAAGTACTGAGGGCAGCTTTGAAAAGACTGCTTCTGAGAAAGAGAGTCTCTTAGGCTTTTAATGGCAATTGGTAACTCCAAATCATTCTCTGCAATCACTGTGATGGGAATCTATGGCTGTATTTCTTGTAGGAGTGTGTATTTTTTCCCCCAAAGATACAAAGGAGTGTTTGCATGTTTGTTTAGGTTTTTTTTTTAATTATCTACATACTTGTTTCATTCTTTAATGCAACATTGTCCTTCAGATGTTTGACAGCAGCAAAACTTCCCACCTAGATTTTGGCATGAGGGCACAGTTTGATCAGGTAGGGGTGAACTAGCCTAGAACTGGGGATGACAAGTGCTTTGTTGGAGAGCAACCTCTTGCCAACTGAGTGTCTGATATCTCTAGAGAAGTTACTGTGCCTTGCCATTGCTCCTGTTTTAAACACAGCTGTTACAGAAAGAATTAAAGAGAATAGGCTCAAAGTATTTACAAGCATCAGTGATGACAAAGTGTTTCAAGCAGTTTCTTCTTGTTTCCAATGCTGTTGTAAATCTTTTTATGGTAGTAGTAGACTAAGATACTGTGTCATACTCTGAGGCTCTTTGGTCCTTCATAGCAGAACTCCTAAATCATGTTTTACTGTTTACCTTAATAAATTTTTTTTGTCTTTCAGACAACCAGTAAAAATGTAGCCAAGGTGCCACCACCTGTCCCCACTAAACCAAAACAGATAAACTTGCCTTACTTTGGTCAAGCCAGTCACCTGCAATCTACTGAAACAAAGCTGGATGGAAACCTGCAGAAGCTGCCTTTGGCTATTGCAGCTATGGGGAACAAGCAAAAACCAGTGGCACAGCAGCCTTCTCATCCTTCTCAGCAGATACAGCAAAGAATTTCAGTACCTCCTGCAGCTTCTTCCTCTAGCCAGGATCAAATTCTTCCTTCCTCCAAACAGGAGAATCCCCCCGCAGCAGCTGTGAGACCTTTTACTCCTCAGCCATCCAAAGAGACTTCACTGCCACCATTTCGAAAGCCTCAGACTGTGGCTGCAAGTTCCATTTACAGCATGTACACCCAACAGCAGACTCCTGGGAAGAACTTCCAGCAGGCAGTGCAGAGTGCTTTGACAAGGGCGCAGACCAGAGGACCACACTTCCCAAGTGGTAAGCATGTGGCTCTCTCCCTCTCTTCTGCCTGATAAACCTCAGATAAACGTTCTTTCCACCTGGTCTGTGGGTATGAAGCTGTTCTTCAGGGGAATTAAGTGGGTGAGGGCAGCTGTAAGAATCTTAGCTAGATCTCCCATGCTGTGTAAGAGTGTTAACAAGAAGTGCAGAATGTGTCTTGGTTTTGCAAGATAACTAATGGTAGATCTGGTTACCAGATTAGTTCTGTTGAGTTTTTTTGTATTCTGCTTCTTTGCCCTTCGTAACACACAACCCAATTCAGCTTCCTTTGTTGTTTTCTTGTTGATCAAATATTCAAACTTGTTTCCCCCCACCCCTCTCTGAACTGCTCCACAGTGTATGGCAAGCCTGTGATGGCAGGAGCTGGGGTACAGAATCAGCTGCCGCAGACAGAGAACGTCTACTCCAACCTCCAGGGCAAGCCAGGCAGTCCAGAGCCCGAGGTGGAGACAGCAGCCTCTGCTCACGAGAGCCACGAAGCAGAGCGGATACCCCGTCCCCTGAGCCCAACCAAGCTGCTGCCCTTCTTATCCAACCCCTACCGCAACCAGAGCGATGCCGACCTGGAAGCGCTGCGGAAGAAGCTGTCCAATGCCCCCAGGCCGCTGAAGAAACGCAGCTCCATTACTGAGCCAGAGGGGCCCAATGGCCCCAACATTCAGAAGCTGCTGTACCAGAGGACCACTCTGGCTGCAATGGAGACTATCTCGGCTCCATCGCACCCCTCCAAACAGACGGCATCAGCTGCCGCTCCTGAAAGCCCAGTGGAAATCCCAAATCCTTATCTAAGCACAGAATCAGAAAAAGAAACGGCTGCTTCCATGCCTGAAGCAGCTATTGCTGAGGAGACAGAAAGCACAGCAGCAGAGCAGAGTGAAGCTGCTCTTCCCCCCGTACCTTTGGACACTGTACCCGAAGCTGTATCAGACAGTGATGAACTCGCACAGCCCAAACCAGAAGAACCAAACCTGGAAGCTCCCCTGCCACTGGAGGTGTACTTGGAAGAATATCCTCCATACCCGCCACCTCCCTATCCGTCAGGGGAGCCAGAGAGTTTGGGAGAGGACTCATTCAATATGAGGCCTCCTGAAGTTACTGGACAGTTTTCCTTGCCTCCTGTAAGTATTGACTTACAACTGGTGTGCCCTGTCAATGAATCATCTCAAGTGCTGCCAAACCTTGGGCATTGTGTTGCAGAGTCAGGCAGATGAGGGAGAACAGTCACACAGTCTAGAAGTCTCTGTGGGTATCTGTTCTATTTGTGTGATGCTCTTATCTCCAGACTGCATAGCAGTAATGAAAAGTTTCTCTTGTCCCTAGAATTAATGACATAATGAAAAGTTTCAAATGGAATACACAAACAGAAAAAATCTACAGAACTGTAAAGAGCATTGCTTATAGAAATCTGCCTACACCCAGATTTTACTTCCTTTTTAAGAAAAATTAAGGCTCATTTTTTTTTCCTTGAGGTACAGATACAGATTTCACAAGCATTTCCCACTGTTGCTAATATGACCTGGGGACTAATTTTCTTAATCCTGGATTGCATTTGTTTATCTGAAAGTGCCTTGCTTGAAAAATATGGAGGAACAGACTTCTTTAGTTTGTGCCTTAAAAACTCATTTGTAGACATCAGCTGTTTGTAATTCTTCTACTGAATGTTTCCTGAATTTCTTTGAAATCTGATTTAACATCAGTCTACTCTCAAGTTGCATCAAAATGGAGTCTCTTGGGGCTAGGAGGAGGCAGCATTTGTACCATTTTATTTTGCAAGTTTGTATCTGTGTGTGGTATGATGTTATCTTACTGTTGGGAGAACAAAAGTGCTTAATGTTTTTAATTTCTCAGACTTTCTTTAAAAACCTATCAAGAGTAGGGTTTTGATAACAGTTTTGATAACCTGATACATGAAAGTGGTTTTTTCCTCTATCACTTCAGTGCACAGGAGTTAAAAGGTTTAAATGTGCTTTTTAACCTTGTAATTTGTGCATGGAGTAGACATTTCATGTGTTCATGCTGTGAAGATTGTGTTCTTGTTCCATTTTACAACGGAACTTGAGTGGTAGGATTTCCTGAATTGTGAGAACTCATTTCTGCTTGGTTTTGTAATAATTCTGCAATGATGAGAAGAAACCAGCCCAACTTCTTGATTACGTATTTAAATCTGTGGGTTGTTCTGTCAGGCTCATTCTTGAAAAAGTCCCTACTTTTGATATTGTGTACAAATCTACAGACAGAAGAGTATTTCATGGGAATCTCTACTTATATATCTTATCTCCACATGCCTGCTCTTGCAGAATATGAGTCAGTTCTATTCATCTTTGCCTGGACATCTGTCAGAAATTTACATACCCTCGTGAATAGTCTTATTGCTGCTGCCCAGGCAGCTGGGCGAGCGCTGAGCTAATGCAAGCATCTTCCCTAAAGGAATGGGTACAAACTCAGCTATAGAAATACTTGGTTTCCAGTATCAATGGGAGCATCTAAAGCAATTCTGCACTTGGTTTCCAAGACCTTTTTTGATCACTGTTTGCTCCTGCTATCCTCTGCTATACTTAAAAAATGTTAGGAACTTTGCATCAGCACTTAAAGCAGTGTACTTTGTGGAGTGCGCTGCTTGGTTTGTCCAACAGCTAAGAGAGCTAATGGTAAAATTGTCCAAACAACAAGAAAAAATTGCATCTTTTCTTGAGCTTTGGTAGTTTTGCTACTTTGTTGATATTTGATCATGGTAACTTCTGTATGATAGTTGAATAATTACCTTGTGCAGAGATAAAGGCAGACATCTTTCATAACATGCGTAACGTAATATATTCATAATGTGTTTGGGGATTGGTAAAAAACACTATAACTTTCCTATTAAACACTTTTCTAGTTGATAATTTCTGCTGTCATTCCCAAATAAGCAGTTTTGCATTCATCTTCTTTCCAGGAAAAAAGTGCCTGTAATTTGTGTTACCTTTTCACAGGGAAAGAGGACGAACTTGCGTAAGATTGGCTCTGAAAGGATTGGCCATGGAATGAGAGTGAAATTCAATCCCTTGGCATTGCTTCTGGATTCATCTTTGGAGGGGGAGTTTGACCTTGTGCAGAGAATAATTTACGAGGTACAAATGCAAATTTGCAAGACAAAGAATTTCTGTCCTGGTTGAAACCGGGAAGTCATAGCTTTTCTGGACTAGTGCAGAACCTGGATCTGTTCTTGAGATAAATCCTAACAGGTTCTAAGTGATCATACTCACAGGCTGATTTAAAGTGTGTTAAATCCACAGTGCATTTTTAGCATCAAGACTATAAATTTGCAGGACATCTTTTTCTCATTTTTTATGTAGTGTTTCTTTCCCTGTCTGGCATGTTACTCAGATAATTTGATAGGCAAAATCCATGTGAACTTTGCTCACAGTTAACTTAGACATGTATCAGAAATTTGTTAAAAGTACTTTCAGTAAGTCATCAAGATCCTGTTTCTCTGAACCACACTGTTAAAGGGAGACTGCAAGCTTAAATATCAGTCTTGGTGCAAAATTAGTAGTGGTTGTAGTCTTGCTCAACTCCTTCCTAGAAATACCTCACGAATTCATATTTCAGAATAAGACAGCTGATTTTTTGTATGAGAAGAGGTGTTTATTCCAGGGAGTTTCACCTGACTGTGATTGGTTCCTCTCTGGCTGGCCAGGTTGAAGATCCTAGCATGCCCAATGATGAAGGAATTACTGCTCTGCACAACGCTGTGTGTGCTGGGCACACGGAAATCGTGAAGTTCCTGGTGCAGTTTGGGGTGAATGTGAATGCTGCAGACAGTGATGGATGGTAAGGGTTTCATTAAGAGCTTCCTTTTGGATGTTCTCCACAAGAATCAGGACTTGGGAGCTGCTGCAGGTCCCTCAGAACATCCTTTGCTTTGCTCCTGTGGAGCTGGCAGTGACTTTTCTTTCCAAAGCAGAGCAACAGCAGTTCTCTGTGGGGCATCATATGGGACTGGGCAGATGGGAAAATAGGGACATTATAGCAATATTCCCTGTATGAAAAAACAGTTGCAGGGGTGGACACAGTTGTCAGGAAATGGCTCTGTTTCTTTGAGATAATTGAAGACAGCTTATAATGGGCCTTATGCTGAAATTCTCAATATCCTCTGTGAGATAACCTATAACTAACCATTGCTCTGGGCAGTATCTAGCCCTGCAAACTCTCCCCAGTTCTTTGTCCAGTTATCAGCCAACTTGAAACCAAAACAAAGTGGAAAACCACAACCTTCAAACAAGGCTTGCAGCTGGATAATGTGTTACAAATCCTTTTTACAAATAACTAGGGAGATTATTTATGGAAGTCTGGTGCAGGGGGTAGTGATTTTACTGTTAATTCTGCCTATAAACAGAAGTGCTTGAGGCCTAAAATTGAATAAAGATGCTTGTGTTCCCTCAACCCTTAGGGGTTATGACAATTATGTGCAGTTGTCACAAAGTCAAATCTTGAAGTAATTATCTAGATTGTAAGACGCATGATGTCAGTAAGATTTCTGCGTTATTAATTTTATTAATAATTTTATTAAAATTTTATTAAATAATTTTATTAAAATTATTAAATTTTTAAGTTTTAGTGCCTTAATGAATGCTCCTAAAATGTTAATAGAGTATAGAAAGGTAGAATAACTGGAGATCTGTATGGACACTTGGCTGTAGGGCTCAGGCAGCTCTCAGTAGCTCCTGTTACCTGTGAAAAGGGATTGCTCTTGGCATGCTGGGTTAAATGCTGTGCTGGGAAGCGCTCAGCAGGGCAGGGCTGATTGCCCGAGCTCCTGCAGGCATGGATGCCATTTGTCCCTAGGGCTCTGAGTGTGCTCAGGAAGTGCCACCCTTCTGTCCTTGCCTTGCAGGACCCCTCTGCACTGTGCAGCATCCTGCAATAACGTGCAGGTGTGCAAGTTCCTGGTGGAGTCGGGGGCAGCTGTCTTTGCCATGACCTACAGTGACATGCAGACGGCTGCGGACAAGTGCGAGGAGATGGAGGAGGGCTACACACAGTGCTCCCAGTTCCTGTACGGTGAGTGCCACCCCTGGGCTGCTCCAGGAGCTCCCTGCCTCCTCTCTGCTCTTCTGTGCATGAGGAGGGGTCAGCTGCACACTCAGGATAGGGGCTTGTGCCACAGGTTCCTCTTGGAAAGAGAGCTTTTGGCCAGCTTCCTGTCACAGAACGAGTTCCATCGAGATTAACTTGGCAATATTCACCCTTTGGAGGAGATCTGAGTTTCCCTACATTAAAAGCTTGCAGTGAAGCATGTGCATTGACAGATACAGATATGCCAATTAGGTGAATCTTGCCACATAAGAACAACTTCTACATGAAAACAAAAGTGGTATGGATATGTCAGTAGGCAGTTCATAGCCGTTACCTGGTGTCTTGAAATGGCACCTTAGAACCAGGAAAGATATGGCCAAGTTCCTGCCTTGGTGGATATTAGTAAGCACTGAATTTACCTTCCTGACTTTACCTTCCTGACTTTTTTTCTTCACTTGCATTTAAAAAGAAATCCCATATTAAATTTAGATTTTTATTCAAATAGTAAGGCTATGGAGATACTATCTTTGAATGGAGAAAACTAATTCCCCCTAGGGTGTGATGAGTATTAGTCAATGAGGTTTTACATTACTTTACTGTATGTTTTGTGTGTAATGAGGTTTTAAATTACTTTTCTCTATTTTGTATGTAGCTCATGTCCCCTAGGCACATACCAGCTGGTGTGTCATCTCTCTGCAAGAGGTTAGAGTAACAGCAGTGTAACACAGCAGAAAAAGCTGTAAAACTGCCTTTCTGCTTTTGTGGCACAGGCAAGAGCTGAGTTTCTCTAAGCTGCTCAGCCAGGAGATTTCAAAACAGTCTGTCCAGCTGTCCTCACTAAGCTTGGAAACTGTGTCTTTGGTGCCAAATATATCGTTTTCTCTATAAAGGGAGGAAGCCTTTTTAACTGGCATCAAAATTTATAGGCTAAGCAAAATTCCATTTGGTTCTGTATCCTGACTTCGAGGGAGGTCATCAACACCAAACACCCAAGGAAGATTGTAGGACTAGATGAAAGATAATACTTGTCTAATATTTTAAACTGGTTTTAACACAGATATTAATTAAGAGATGGTATATTTGTGTTGAACAGCACTTGAGGGATTTCTCTCAGGAATTTGTCTAATTCTTAAATTCAGTTAAACTGGCCATGGGATCCTGTGCAAAGGAGGTCCTATGGTCTTGTTATATACAGCATGAGGAAATACATTCCTTTTTATTTGAAGGGTTTTTTATGGTCTGCCATCTGGTGATTTCACTTGATACTCTGTTTTTTGTTTAGTTTGGGATCCTTTTGTGTTATGAGATACTTTTTGATGGGTCTGGAAAGGACTGTCAGGCTTTGGCCCATTGCCAGTTTTCCAGATTGAAACCACTGAAACTCTCACTTGATGTGCTGGCTGTTCAACTATCAAAGTTCCATATTGTTCCATCAGAAATTAATCCTATTGCTAAGAATGGTTCTGGTGGCCTGTAGTTACTGTAAGAAATTATTCCCTGCCTAAAAATGCTTCTGTAAAAGAAGTTTGGAAATGTGTATCTGCTTCCAGAACTGCACTAAAACCTATCCCTCTCAACTCACTATTAGGCTAATAAACCCTGGTGTAATTAATTGATTCACCTAATCTTTTTTGTTGTAAATGATGTCCAGTAACAAGTAAGAGATACAGGTAGGTTTAAATAAAACCAATCATCCTTTAGCAGTGATTAAATGACAGGTCTGATGCTGTTTAAGTATGGAAATTACCACTTTCTTAAATGCAATGTCTGATTGCCCACTGCCCTGCTGTGACTGTTAACACCCCTTTAGGACACCACATGCATTGTGTGAATCTTCCTTGTCTGCTTTGATGCTGAGTGCTCCAGCTTCCCTTCCAGGCTGGGGCAGAGCACAGCTTTGGCCAAACCTCTAATTACACCAAATGCAAAGCAAAGGAAGAGTTTCTCTGAGCAGAGCTTATCATGCACTGGAAGCAGTTTAATGTTATGAGCTGGTGTGCAGAAGTAAAGAACTTGATTTGAGCAGATGCTTCCTTTAGCAGATGTAGGTGGTAAATAGGTATGTGATGAAAAGGGAAAGGACAAGTTTTGTGACACAGTGTGCAGTGTACTCTCTGCTCCTGAAAATACCAAAACCAACCAAAAATCACCCAGTAGAATTCAGTATTTTAAAATAATTAACTAGAAGAAAATCAACTGGTATACAAACTAAGATACCTTTTCCAGTTTTCTGCTTAGAGGCTGAGGAACATGTATAGAAAGAAGAGTATAATCTTTGGCTACAGCTGCAAAATGAGCAAGTTCTAAATAACCCTGCAGGGCATATGTTTGTACTCCAAAACACCTTGGTCCAGAAATAATTTAACAGAATTGTATTTCTAAAGGCAGTGTTTAAAACAAGAAAAAAAAATGTTAGAAATTAAGAACTACTGTGAAAACCAAAAGCAGCTGCAGAGTAGCAGGCAGATCTCTCAGGTACAGGTCTCAGATGCAGCTTGCTTTAAAATTCTGAAATAAAATGACCCAGGTGGCAAATGAACCAGAAGCATTAAAATGACAATGGTGGTCAACCCAAGCAGGTATTGCTATCTCGCTGTGACAGAAAGATTGCTATTGCACTCAGAGTATAGGAAGTGCTTCTTGCTCATCACTTAAGTCTAGAAAGCATGAACACAAAAGTATAACCTTTTATCAATCAGTGCTGCTCTTGCCATTTGCCTTGTATTTTTTGAGCATATTTAAGGAAGGAATCTGTCTGCTCTAAGTGACTTCACAAAGCCACTTCTTCCAGGGCCAACTCTGAGTAGGCAATAAGGTGCCAACCTGGTAGGAATTTTGGGGTTTTTTTCCTGAACTGTCTTCCAGTAAGAACAAAGGAATCTTTCCTCCTGTTGTCCTTTTTATTTATATATTATCTTTTCAGTAGAGCTGCTCTATGATTTCAATGTTGCAGGAGTGCAGGAGAAGATGGGGATCATGAACAAAGGAGTGATTTATGGGCTGTGGGATTATGAGGCTCAGAACGATGACGAGCTGTCCATGAAGGAAGGAGACTGCATGACAATCCTGCGCCGGGAGGACGAGGAGGAGATCGAGTGGTGGTGGGCACGGCTGAACGACAGGGAAGGCTACGTGCCCCGAAACCTGCTGGGGGTGAGTCCTGGCTGCCGATGTTGGGGAGGATGAGGCAGGAAGGCCTTACAGATATGATTTCCTAGCAAAAGATTCTGAAAGTATAAAACCTATAGTGAAATAGAGTTGAAAGCATGCTTTGAATTGTAGAATGCCAAGCAGGAAGACAGCGATTAAGCTATCTGAAGGCTGGATGCCTGATAGTTAAGCAACACTCCTCGAAGACAAAGGGATACCAGGGGGATGGGCTCTGCCAGGTGGC